>ML438379.1:35149-49942 GCA_005239525.1 Nicotiana knightiana | reverse complement strand
AAGTCGTGGTGTGAGAAAGAGGCCTAAAGGGGGGAATGTTCTAGCCTTTGGATTTATTCACCGAACAACTACCTAGATGGAAAAGACAAAATTAAATTATTCGTAAGAGTTATTGCTTAAGATAGAAAAGTGCATTAGTCAACATTCGAGGACGAATGTTCCAAAGGGGGAGAATGATGTTACACCCCATGTTTTCGTACGTGAGAGTACATCGTAAGTCAATTGATGTAAGCTCAGAAATAAGAGTATATTTGATGAAATATAAAGTAATTTAATCATATTACATTGGAGGTAACAAATATTTAAGATCATGAATACCGAGTACCAAGAGGGTTGGAAAGCTTAGAAGGTAAACTNAGTTGTGGAACAAAAGTCGGCAAAGGTCTTCACAAGTTACACTCATAATGTGCTTAAAATTAGGTCAAATGTAACTGAGATTTTCTCCCAATATACTTGGAATTATTAGATGATATACCAACAAAATTTAAGATCTATGAGTCTAGTTTTCAATTCATTAAACCGTTCATCGATACGAGATAGGAGTAGAGAGATATTTGTAGTTTCACGAGACTGCAAAGACATCATAAGTGATAAGTAGGTGGATCACTAGATCTTTTTGAGAAATACATTTCATGTGCTATATAAGGTCTTATTGGAACATATAATATACCAAATTGAAGGTCTTTGAATTTAGTTTCCAACGCTCTTAAGTGTTCGTTCATACGACATCAGGATAAAAAGATATAAGTGTCGGAAGATGGACCAATCCTAGGGTGCCAAGCTAGCACCTCTTTGACTTTTCCAAATTTAATATATATAAACCATAGGTCGGCTTTCTCTTCATTATTCAGCATAAAAATACCATAGAACACCCATAAACATAACCTCAAGCCATCTTCTAGGGTTTCAAACAAGATTATCATTCCGGGCAAGAAATCGAGAAGAAATAACATCAAAACGATCCCTACGACGTAAGTGTCACTATACCGCCTCTCCTTTTTCTTTGTAGTTAGAGTTTTGGAAGGTAATTCATAGTTAAGAAACGTCTAATATCTATATTTAAGTGTTTAAATATCAAGTAAGTTTGATAAATATATTTCCTAATAGTTAGAACTCACGGGACGGTGATCGGAAGCCGTGAGTTCGAGTTATTTGACTTGTAGCGGATTATTTTGTGTTGTTGTTGGGATGCGTGTTTTACTAATGTTTTTTGGAGTTTTGGAGGATGAAGAGTGTGGAGAAATACCATATAGATGTAGGGTTGTGAGCTTTTCGTTCGTTGTAACATTTCCGGGTCGTTTGACACGACTACGGTGGTCGTCTTATGTGTGAAGTGATTAGGTTGTGTGTGGAATTTTTTGGGAGTCTCAATATGATTATTATTGATGTTTTTTGGGATGTTTCATGATTTTTTTGACTTGTGTGAAGTCATATAAATAGGGGAGGTGCTGTCCGTTTCATCGTAAAATAGTTATGGTCGATACATAATAGTTATGACGCTTAAACGATAATGATAGTGTCGTTTCTCTTATTGTAGATTAAGGAGTTATGAAATTTGTGTAGCGTGAGGTTGGGGAAGTATATAAAAGGTATGTGAGGCTATCACTTTCCTTCTTTTGCACGACTCCGATTGTACATAATGCAATGAACGAGCTTCCTAAGATACTCTACTTTTAGAAGCTAGCAGTACTTACATTGTTTCCTTCTTATGGAAAAATTGATGTTAAGGTTGATTCTCTAATTATTATGTTATCAATGTTGTTGGTACTTCCTGATTCTTATAAGATTCTCGATGAAGAGTTATCCCTAATGATGTGTACGGAGAATATCGACCTAACGTCACTCTGAAATGTTCAGAACATGATTCCAATGAGTCCTGCATGCATTATATATATGTATCTATTATAATCTACCGAGTCATGCTATAGTCGGCCAGGTATGGCACCTATTGTGCAACCACTGATCAGTTGGGCTTACTGAGTCCTCTTTGAGGTCGGGTATGATATGATGATGATGATGCCCACAGAGGTGAATTTTCTATGATGATGATGATTCCCACAGAGGTGGATGTTTAAAAAGATTATGTGTATATATGTATCATGCATTTCATGTTAATGTCTCTTAGAAGCACTCAGATGCTACAGTTTGTATCTCCTACATCTCTCTTTACATTATTGTTCTTATTTATGCTTTCCTGCCTTACGTACTCAGTACTCTATTCCTACTGATGTCCTTTTATTTGTGGACGCTGCATGTCGTGCTGCAGGTCTTGATAGACAGGTCGACAAAGCTCCCCCACAACAATAGGCTTTTCAGTTCAGCGGTTATAGGCGAGATCCTTTCTCCGGACTTGCCGTGGTCTTGGTATGCATTTTTGTTATAGATATTATGGGTATGTCGGGGCCCTGTTCTTGCTATGTTTTATTACTTATGCTCCTTTAGAGGCTCATAGACAGGTGTCGACTCATGTATAGTTTGGTATGCCTTGTTGGCTAATTTTTGTTGTATAGTCTTTCATGTCAGCATTGTAGCTCGTACCTTTTATGTAGTTCCTTAGCAATCTTGTCATCCCATGTGATGTATGTTCATGATCCATATCTACCATTTATATTGATCTCGTTATCCCTTAAATATAATAAGAAGGTTAGATAAAATGTACGTTTGTGCTCGGTAAGTATGGCCCCGGTGATAGTCATGATCCTCTAGTTTGGGTCCTGACTTTCGGAGAGAGGATATTACTTCGAGTATAGCCCATGAAGGGTGTTATGAGATTTGGGAAGAAGGGCAAGTTGATCCCTAGGTATATAGGGCCATTTGAGATTCTCGAGGGAGTGGGAAAGGTAGCTTATAGTCTTGCGTTGCCACCAAGGTTATCCTCGGTTAATTCGATATTCCATGTGTCTATGCTCCGAAAATATCATGGTGACCCGTTCCACGTGTTAGATTTCAGCTCTATCCAATTGAACAAGGATTTGACTTATGAGGAGGAGCCCATAGCCATTCTAGACCTGCAGGTTCGTCAGTTGAGGTCAAAGAGTTACCCCTCAGATCAAGTGCAATGGAGAGGTCAGCCCATTGAGGCAGCTACATGGGAGCCCGAGTCGGACATGTGGAGTAGATATACCCACTTGTTCGCCAGTTCAGGTACTTTTCTATGTCCGTTCAAGGACGAACGTTTGTTTTAGAGGTGGAGTTTGTAATGACCCAAAGGGTCATCTTATGAATTAAGACTCAATTTCCGAGCTCATTAGCCTTAAAATCCTTATTTTCATTTACCCCGATTTGTGTGCACACTCCGGACCTGAATCCGGAAAGCCTCGATTTGCGAGCTCCTCATCGCAGGAGCGGGACCACAGAAGCAGAAACCTGTCCGCAGATGCGGCCCCAAGGACCCAGTCCCATTCCGCTAAAGCGGACCTCCTGTCTGCACGTGCGGACGCGAAGATGCATCCCAAGTACCGCAAGTGCGAAGGTCGGACAGTGAGTTCATTTAATTCGAACTCCATCTCTTTTCTTCTTATTTTCAAGGAGTAGACGACCTAGGGCGATTTATCTAGGGAAATTTCTTCCCCAAAATATAGGTAAGTGTTCTTTAACTTGTTTCTTTCAATATTTTACCTCTATTTACAACAATTAAACCTAGAATCTAGGAATTTTATGGTAGAAATTAGGGGTTTGGGTAGAATTAGGGACTTTTGGAAAATTGAGAGTTTGGCCTCAATTTGGGATCAGATTTTGAAACAAATTTCATATCCGGGATCGAGGGTGAATGGGTAAACGGATTTTGATTCGAACTTCGAGTTTTGACCAAGCGGGCCCGGGGTCAATTTTTGATTTTTGTGAAAATTTCGGGAAGATCAGTAATTATTCATTAAAAATAACTCCTTTAGTAATGATAGATGTTATCAAGTTGATATTGACTAGATACGAGTGGTTCGGAGGTGTAAAATAGAGAAAAGGCAATAATTGAGCATTGAGTTAGGCGTCAGATTGAGGTGAGTGTTTGGTCTAACTTCGACTGAAGGGATTAGGATCACCGACTTATTTTCTATATGAAAATCCATGTGTGTGGCGTATAGGTGAGGTGACGAGTACCTATGCGCCACCAAATTATCTGTTTAGCATGTTTCTTTCCCCGTTTCCAATTTATTATCTTCTCTTCTTAACTGTTTCATGCTTATTGATGCTTCTATGTCTAATTGCTTCTTGCTACGTGTTGTTTCTTTATTGAAAGAATTAGTTGTTCTGTAGTTTCATTGTGTTGCATTATTGGTTCAAGCTGGTTTGTTGGTGTTTCATATTATATTTCGGTTGGTCTCGCTGTGTAGTATTAATTGGTGAAGTTTCATAATTGTATTGATTTTCGTCAGCTTTGGTTGAGGCTTATATATTGTAGAGGATCGTGATATAAATTGTGAAATGCATGTTCTTATTGTGTGATTGGTACCGATATGGTGGGATCGGGTTGCACGCCGCAATATGAGTAATAAGGGTGACTTATTGAGGAGGAACAAGGGTGAAATGTGATTGTCTGGTGGGCTCGGGTTGCACACTCCAACAAGGAGTAATAAGGGTGGACAGGTGGGATCGGGTTGCATGCCGAAACAGGAGACATATGGGAGATATATTGAGGAGTAATAAGGGATGACAGGTAGGATCGGGTTGCACGCCGCAATGAGAGTAATAAGGATTAATGTCCACAGTGTTATTGATTATGTGATGGGATCAGGATGCGTGCCACATCATTTTGTTGTTTATGTATTCTACCTCTATTGTGATTTTATTATGTGGCACTGAGACTCTTCTAAGGATTCGATTATACCTGAGTATTGGAAAGATGGCTGGGTTCCGTATTTATTTACTGCAAGTTACTGTTCCATTTCATTTTGTTCTTCCTTTTTGCTTTATTATAAATTGTATACAGGTTGTATTGTAAATGCCCCACCGTAGCCTCGTCACTACCTCATCGAGGTTAGGCTCGGCGTTTACCAGTACATGGGGTCGGTTGTACTGATACTGCACTCTACACTTTCTGTGAAGATTTTGGAGTTGATTGTGGTTGATCGAGAGGTCGGTTGCGGACATTCTTTTAGGAGACCCAAGGTAATCCTGCAGGCGTCCGCAGGCCCTAGCGTCCCCTTCTATGTTCTACATTTATATTTTATTTTCTTTTGAGACAGATGTGCTTTTCTTTCAGACCAATATTTGTAGCTATTCATAGAACGTTCGTGGATTGTGACACTAGTTCTAGGTGGTAGTAATAGTTTCAAGGTTAAGCAATATTTATTTAAATTCTGCATTTGTTATCACCTGATTTAGACTGTTTACTTACGTTCAAATAAATTCTTAAATAAAACGGTTAGCTAAATTCTAACATTGGCTTGCCTAGCGAGTATGATGTTAGGCGCCATCACGATCCCGATGGTTAGGAATTTGGGCCGTGACAGTGCTTAAATCAAGTGGCAAGCTTAAATGAAGCTACTTTGCTGGTTATCGAGGTAGTTACTGCCACCATTTTAGCCTCCTATTCTTTTACTTATACGCATCAACCTTCTCCATTTACACTTCATAACTTTCCAAACTCTCTTTACTCGACTCATACTCGTTGTCCACTTCCTTTAACCTTCTTCTTCAGAGGAAAACCTTATTCTCTTCTGATAACAATTGTCTCTTCCTCTAAAAATTCCAATTCTTTGAGAAACAAAGAAAGTGTTGATGATGATGCTCCTCCCACGCTAAGCACCATTATTCTCAGAAATCATATTACAACCAAGGACTTAGAACAGAAGTTCCCATCTGCTAACTCTCGTACTTGGGATATTGGCATATATTTTTCTTCCATCCAACCTTCTAGCATACTTGTTGTGAAGGAAGACTGTGGTTGTCAGGATTTGAATGTCATTGCTCCTGACTTAGAGGAGTGGGCAAATTTCTCCGGGGAAGGGTTTTACATACGTTTACATGTACCCCTCACTCTCGGCCCATTTTCACTGAGAGGGGGGCTTGACTATGTTATCTTGGAGTTTTGCTTCTGCTACCAAGTACGTCTAGCGCAGGTAAGACCTTCTATGAGGCGGACAATAACATGTCTTCGGCGGCTATGCTAGGATATGTGGGGAAGAGTATTCCCTGGCTCGACTAATGAACCTGTATTCCCCCAAGATTTTTTTTGAAAGAATGATAAGCTTCAGTAAACGTGGTCACCACGCTTTTCTCACCAACATAGACATCATCCCAGCAATGAATCCACCCTTTTATGAATCTTGGAATCGTACATGTAAGTTCGAAATCTACCCTTTTCTATGATTAAGAATTGTTCATGCTGTTTCTTATTCTTCTTTCTTGTTATCTCAGTAACTCGATGGACACCTCCAAGGGGTGTGGGTTTGGACCAATAGGTCCGGAAGATTCTGGATATTACCACACCCGAGACACACCGATGGAAAGAATTAGCCCTCAAATACGGGTGGAAGGCCAAAAATCATGGTAAGTTGAACTCGTCTTGATTTTACCTTTCGTAAAGGAAAGTTGGTTAACCTTTCTTTCCTGTTGAATTCAGGTCTACCACAGGAGTCTATTACTATCCTCGTGGAGGACGTTTTGGCTAATTCGACTGATGGAGCGAGGTTGAAATCGGAACACGACGGGCACCCGGTACCTTACTCAACCGAGTACCAACATAACGTATCTTTTCATGTCATACTATCATAGATAACTGAGCCGGAAGGCTGCCGTGAGATAAGTAGAATACAACATGTGATACCAACTTATACATAAGACATACGGGCCTATAAGATCAAAATAACCACTCGTATACTGAACATGGGCCGACAAGGCCATACAATCTTTTACGTACATGACATCTGTCTACAAGCCTCTAAGAATACATAATTTTCATAAAGGTGGGGATAGAGTCCCGCTATACCAAACAATACACGTCTAAATTATACTAACCAAACACCCAACTCCGAAGCAAATGGAGCGCACCAACATATTCCGCTGAGTTGATGGCCTACTTGGAGGGCTCTAGACCTGTCTATTGGGACCTGCGGGTATGAAACGCAGCGTCCCCAGGCAAAAAGGACGCCAGTACGAATAATGTACCGAGTATGTAAGGCATATAAATAAGTACATAACAAACATGGAAGGAAATTTAGAGTAAATGACTCAACCTTTAACTCTAAATAACTTTGTAAATCATGAAATAATTATAGTGTCATGCATATGCGTATGAATGTCATGTCGTGCATAGTTACATGTTTCATAATATCATCAAGCCTCTGAGGGCATCCCATCATATCGTCTCTGCCACTGTGGGCATATCATCAACGTATACCAATTGATCAGGTGGTGGTGCGTAAACGCCAAACCTTTTCCCATATCCCATATAATATACATATATACGCGTATATAATGCCTTCTGGTCATGGGTCAATGTACATGTATAAATGCATGAAATGCATAAGAAATACGTTAACAAGATTTTCTCGTAGTGCCATAAAAATCAATATGCCTTTCAAAACTTTATCAAATACGTATTTTTCTGAGACCGATGAACAGAAGATATAATAATAATTCACATGGTGAATCAAGAATCTAGACACCCCTAGTATTTTTATGAATAGAATCATTTATGAAAGTTGCGTATTTTGCTCGTTTCATCTGTATTATTGGATCATGCCAAAAAGAAAGAAGTGATAGCCTTAATACCTGGAGTAGGAAAGAAATCCGTATGATATTCTTGGAAAAGTTTGCACCAACCGCAAAAATTTTACATTGTTAAGCTTCTAATAATTCTTGTTGAATTTATTTGAAGAAATCTCGCTGCTACTGTTTTGTAGGGCTTTTCACGAAAATTGGTAACAAATTGAACAAATTTACCTTACTAATCTCTAATCCTCACGTCAGATTGTTTGTATGGTAAGTCTTATTGTCTATATGATTTGTATGGTGATTCTTATTGTCTATATGGTTTGTATGGTAAGCCCTTAGAGTTGAGGTGTCTTATATTTAGTGAATTAAGTTGCTACCTAATAAGAAATGACTAAGAGTCATTTTCTTAAGGTGTGGCCTACTTCCACATGGGGGTGGGGTAGAAAATTTAAATCTTTATCCACTTATTAAGTAATTAGGTAATGTCTCGTTACCCGGTAATTAACCAATTACCTGCATAATTAAGAATTGTCTCAAATTACTTAAAGTTCTACTTGGTTTTAATCCACTTTATACATCCTACTATCATGGTCATATGGTACCTTGTATGGTACTAGTCCATAAATATCGGGTATTAATGCTCGACCTGAATTTCATCCCAACATGCCAAACTTGGACGAAAATTCATTTTCTTTGACTTGCTTCCCCTCTCACCTTC
The DNA here is from genome assembly GCA_005239525.1 of Nicotiana knightiana. Taxonomy (NCBI): domain Eukaryota; kingdom Viridiplantae; phylum Streptophyta; class Magnoliopsida; order Solanales; family Solanaceae; genus Nicotiana; species Nicotiana knightiana. The sequence continues at coordinate 41,571 of ML438379.1, read as the reverse complement.
ACAAATTTACTCATTACTTGTTTGAAATAGCATAATTCTTCAAATCTCCAAAGAATCTTTTCCTTGGAACGATATCAATTACCTTACGATAAATTCAACGTACAATAATATAGGGCAACATCGTCGTAATTTAATACTGCGAAGCGTAACATTATCGTAATGTAGTACTGCAAGGCGTAACATCATCGTAATATTGTGGGGCGTAACACTAAGTTTGACTTCAGTCAATATTTTGAGTAAACGATCTCGGAATCGGGATTTGATGGCTCCAATAGGTTTGTGTGATGATTTCGGACTTGAGCGTATGTTCGGATCGGGTTTTGGATGATCTGGGAGTGTTTCGACGCCTAATAATGAAAGTTGGTTCTTTGAAGGTTTTAAAGTTCTTTAAATTTGATTTGGAGTAGGTTTTGGTGATATCGAGGTCCAAATGGGATTTCGAGACCTAGAATAGTTCCATTAGGTGATTTAATACTTGCACGCAAATTTTGGGATCATTCCGAATAGTCTAAGTATGATTTGGTGCGTTGGAGAGATTTGGAAACTTGATGTTCGTATTTTGATTCAATTTGTTTTTGGGGTGTGATTCTTGGTTTTGTTGTTGTTTTATGCATTTCCAGAGTTCGAGCAAGTCTGTATTATGTTTGTAGATTTGTTGGTGTGTTGGACGTGGTCCCGAGGGACTGGGGAGTGTTTCGGATCACTTGGAGTTAAGTTCAAAACACCAGATTTTCTGTCATGGTTTCATTCTTCGCGAACGCGTAAAAATCCTCATGTTCCAGATGAGGATTCGGGGACTGGGGGATTTTTCCCTTCGCGTTCGCATATGCAGAGCCGCATTCATGGAGGCCTGGACTCTTTGGCCTTCGCGTTCGTGTTGGGAAAGTCGCGTTTGCATAGAAGCCTGGGTCTGGGCCTGGGCAACCCAGTTGCCTTACGCGTTCGCGTGTTGGGCCTCGCGTTCGCGAGGAATAGGCAACCCAGTGCACCGCGTTCGCATGGGTCCTCTCGTGTGCGCGTAGAGCCTTTTACTTGAGCTCCTCAGTTTGGCCTTCGTGATCGCGAGAGCATGGCCGCGATCGCGTATAAGGACCATCGGGCTGTAACATCTTTTTAAAATGGGACTTAGGCTATTTTGGCTCACTTTCTTTCATCTCTTGGGCGATTTTGGAGCTCTTGGAGAGGGGTTTTCACCTAGATTTTGAAGGTAAGTAATTTCTACCTAATGTGAGTTTAATATATAGATTACAGGTAGATTTTAACATGTAAATTAGTGAAAATCGTGAGCTTAGGTGAAAACATAAGGTGTTGATAAAAATGGGATTTAACCACGAAAATGGTTATGGAATTTAGTAAAAATCATATATTTGAGTTCAAGAGGTTATGGGTAACAACTTTCTTCAAAAATTTCTGGAATCTGGGCATGTGGACCCGGGGTGAATTTTAGGGATTCTTCAAATAGGAATGGGAATCACTTTGATAGTTGGGATATATACTTTTGAACATGTATTTATAACTTTATATAACATTTGACTTGTTTCGAGTCATTTGGCACCGAATATAGGGTTTGAGCACAATCTTGGACCGGAAAGTAGGCGTTGAGACGATGTAAGTCACTTTTCTAACCTTGTAAGAGGGAATTAACCCCATAGGTGAATTGATTAATATATGCTCCTATTTCTGGGGCTACGTACGTACGAGGTGACGAGAGTTCGTACATAGCTACTAATTATGCTTATGTCTGGATAGTCTAGGACCCATACCATGCTATGTTTACGATGTTTGCACCCTACTTGTTAACTTAATTTCTTGAATCATGTTGGAACTTGATAAAGGAATGGTAGAAGGTCAAATTTCATTTATTTAAATTCTTGGACGAGCCACTTAACTGTTATTTAGAATTGGTGTTTCCTTAAATAATTACCTCTTAATAAATCACGAATTGGTTGTTATGAAGTATTTTCTCTTTTCGTGGAGCGGGCCGAACGCCTCGGTAGCAGATAAATGCATCTATGGTTTGTGTCATTCGACCCTCGACTGTGCACATTTTAAATATTTTTATGTTGGATCGAGTCGTACTTCCTCGACATAAATTGCGCGTGATAAATCTTTGGAACCAATTATTGTTGATATTGTTTCATTAACTTGAGATATAAATGGCTAAATGATGGACATAAACTTGGGATATACTATTAGCGTAAGGATTGTTTCTTATTCCTATTATTGAGTTTTCAAATATATTTTTGTAATCCATGCTTAGTTGTCATTTTGACATCTTATTTTTAGCCTATAGTAAGTGTCAAAATCGACCCCTCGTCACTACTTCTTCGAAGGTAGACTGGATACTTACTGGTACATGTTGTGTATGTACTCACGCTACACTTCTGCACTTAATGTGCAGGATCTGAGGCAGGTGCATCTGGATATTAGTCCAGCGCGTACATTGATCACTGCTATGAGACTACACGGTGAGCTGCCTTCTGAGCCATTCTGCACCAGTCGAAGTCTTTCTTTTGCTTGTATTTTCTATCTACTTCATTTCAGACAGTAGCGTAGAACTCTCTTTTGAATATTCTATTAGTTGCTTATACACTTGTGACACCACGTCTTGGTGGTTTAAGCTAGTAGACATGTGTTGGTTTTTGGGTTATCTAATTTATTTCATTGCTTGAAAAATCTTGATCTCTCATTTTTATTAAATGATTACTTCCTATTTAGGCACAAACTAAAAATCATCTATTTCAAATCTTTAAAAGAAAGGATCACAGATTTAGTTCACTGTCGGCTTGTGATGTTTTAGACGTCAATACCATACAAGAAGATAGGTTAATTTGTGTGATACCCAATTTTTGAGTGATGTCTCTCTAGAAGAACCTGGTTCTTCTTGGTGTTCCAACTTCTACTGTTGCGGAATAATAAAAGCAGTAAAGTAAAACACAGAGATTTTTACGTGGAAAACACCTGGCTCAAAAGGTGAAAAACCACGACCTACTCCTCGGTAGGATTTTCTCAAACTCTTCACTAAAACTCTAAGTCAAACGGACTTACAAAATAAACTCTTTTGTAATCCTAGGACTAACTCTAATCCCTTCGTAGTAACTAGCCCCTAGCTAATTTCTACAAGCTTCAAGTTAAATCTAACTTGAACAATGCGTACCTATTACAATTGCTTCTATGAAAGCTGAAAATATACAATATTAAATATCCTACTTCAACCAACTAGACTCAATGTCAAACAGATGGAACTGGTTCTTCTAGCTGGTCTGTAGCCTTTGTATCGCACAACAATTCTGCTTGCAAAATATCTGGGAATTTTGCTTTCAGATCTTGATTCACTTCTGCACTTGTGCATTCTCAATTCAAGCAAGAATACTTCAATTATTTATATAGTCAGTTGTTGAGTTTGTCGTTCAGTTCTGGTACAATTCTACCTGGGAGAACGAGTTCGTATTAAAATCAACTTCCTTCCTTCGTTACACTGTCCTTGCTGAATTCAACTTCTATTCTTTTATCAATTTGCAACCTTTTCGCATTAGAAGACACTCTCCTTGTTCACTGATACTTCACAATCGCATTCATATCCTATGCATATAAGGTTTGTGTGCCAACTCGTCAGGTCTAGTATGTGTGCTCTGATGGATGTAGTTCAACTGGTCAGACATTTTTCGTTGTTCAAAACTATGCAGTGACTTGGGTCAACAAATTCCCCCTTTTTGATGACAAACTTTGTGCTTCTCCCTGTATACAACTCAAACACTTTGTATGTTTTTTAAGCATTTATCATAGAGAAACCATGTTCATTAGATTACAAATATCGTTTGAAATATAAAAGCACTTTTCTTTCCCCTTTTGGCATCATCGAAAAGTTTGTGAAATGAGAAACTTACTAGTGTTGTTAACAATTACTCATGGCCATTGAGGCAACTGCAGGTGCAAACATGATTAATCATCATAAGAAACCAATAAATGTAAGCTATCTAAGAAATTGAGACAAGTCAATAACAAAACAACAAAAAATCATTAATTAGGAACATACAAAAAAACACCATACAAAAAACAAAAATAGCATGAGCAAAACTGAATAAAATAACAGAAACAAAACAACTGGTCTAAAGAGGGTTTTTGGTAGCTCTCGACAGCCTAAGGATGGGAATGTGCAGAGGAGGTTGTGGTCTTGGTTTGTAGAAGAGAAAGCATCTGATAAGAACATCCTCGTTATTTTCCTTCTCTTTTGCTAATTCAGCCTTGAGAGCATCCCGCTCAGCTTCAACCTCAATCAAACGAGATTTCAAACGAAGGATCTCCATATCCTTGATCTCGCTTTCCTGCACCAGAATTCTATCTTTGTTGTTGACAGGCTGCTTCCTAGATGAACCAGGTTCATCTGCAGGAACATTTACAGTATAATCGCAAGTCAGCAAAGTATCCTTCCCAAAATAGTCCTAAGCAGTAGCCATCTCAGCCTTTTTCACAGGAATATCAAAATGAGCAAGCACAACTGTCAGAATAAAACCATATGGGATTACATGTGCTTTTGTTCCATTCACACATCTGTCCAAGAGTTGGATGATGAAGGCTGGCCAATTTATCTGCTTTCCCCTATACAAACATTCCATCAAGGTCAGATCCATATAATTAGCTATGTGCCTTCGTTCTTGTCTTGGCAGCAAGAACTAGATGATAAATTCGAAAAGCAACTTGTGTTCTGGCTTCATTTTACTTTTGTAGACTGGCCTGGGTTCAATTTCCCTTTCATTGTCACTGAAGAATCTGGTAATATTGATTTTTGAGGCCATCCCATCCAAACTAGGCCATCGTTGCTTCGTGTAATCTTCATAGCCCTCAGCAGGAATGTGCATAATTTCTCCGATCTCTTTAGCATCAACGGAGACTTGAATTCCTTTGACTGTGGTAGTGACCCTACTATCCTTGACCACTGCATTATCCATGAACTCCACTAGTTCAGCTCTATCCAACCTTCCCTCCATGTAAAGGACCATGTTCTTCCACCCCTGAACATCCAGTGTGTCCAGCAGGTATCTCATCCCAGGTTCCTCGAAATCCTTCAACAACTTCCCTTTCAAAATTGTTCTTTTGCTAAACAAAGTGATTCTGTCAGTCACCTCACCAACTTCCCCCTCATCTTCTCCACTCCAATCTCTATAATCATCTTTCTCAACGACCTTCACTTTTCTTGGGGTTATAGGACTCCCCCAGTTTTCTTAGCCTGTCAGCCAATGTCTCGTCCCCAGATGAACCAGGTTCATCTACTCCTTTCTTTAAGCTTGCTAGACCTTCCGCTGCTTCCTTGGCTACACTTCCCCCTAACTCTGTGACATCTTCTCCAACCTTCTCAGGAATGGGACCACAAATAGTCAATATAGTACCATCCTCCCCAAATCCCTTTCCCTCAAGAACTTTATCTTTTTCTAATTTTCTTTTCCTACTAGGCACTTCAACATCCACTACCGACCCAACCAGAACAAACTTGTTCTCAGCATTAGCAGACTCATAAATTGCATCAAGATTACCTTGTTCAGAATTTGATGAACCAGGTGTTTCATCCTCGTTGGCTGGTTTAAAATATTCACTTGATGGTTCTAACTTATTATCCTTTTCAGCCTGCAGAATTTCCTCCAAGAATTTTGCACGTGACCCAGAAGCCACTGATTTTCTGGCAAGAACCTTTACACGACGACCACGGGGGGTTGGGTTAGGGTTAGGTGTGGGTTCAGGAATAGGAGGATTTTCAGGGTTTGAGGTTCTTTCTGATGATTGAGAACTGTATACAGATGGACAATTTGAATCTAATTCATAAAGCCTTCCATCATAATCACAATTTGGCGATGAAGAAGAAGAAGCATGTGGTGGTGAAGACATGATTACGAGTGTTATTTAGGAAGAAAAGAAAAATGATCAGTTTTGGGTTCAAGAAAAGTGAGATGAACTTGGCTCGACGGTTACTTTATGAAGAAAAGAGTAATGATGAACCTTATATAAGATATGGCTATTAAATATGCAACGGGCAGAATATTTATTCAAGTGGGAGTCTAATAGTTGTAGGAGTCTCATTGATTAGACAATTAAAAGTTCCCTACCTCTAGGCTAATGAGTACCGATGGAACTTCTTGGAACGGGTTCATTTAGGGATTAGTACAAAGAATTTGAAATGAACCAAATATAAATAAAATCCTTCTCATGTGTGACTGTAATTAGTTCAATAATTGTATGGAGATAAGCACGTACATTGTCAGTCAGATGAACCAGCAGAGATGAACCAGGTTCATCGTGTTAAAGTGCTTAATTTGCCTCAATTTAAAAAGATAGAGAAACATCATTAGCAATCAGGGAATCATATTAATACATGGCAAGAGAGTATGACAGTAAAGTCATGATGCTGAGCAATGATTAGACTGGTTGAT
>ML438379.1:21056-35137 GCA_005239525.1 Nicotiana knightiana | reverse complement strand
AAGTCCTTAATTTGCCTCAATTTACAAAGATAGAGAAACATCATTAGCAATCAGGGAATCATATTAATACATGGCAAGAGAGTATGACAGTAAAGTCATGATGCTGAGCAATGATTAGACTGGTTGATTATCTATGTTAGTGTTTCTAGCCAAAAAAACTCTTTTTTTTCAATTTTTTTTTCAGTCAGGTGATTTTAATCATCCCTAATTCAAGCCCGTTTCTCTCAAAATTCTCCCTACTCAGTGCTTTAGAAAAGATATCCGCAATTTGTTGATCAGTAGCAAAAAATTCAATTGAGATCATTCTTTTTTCATAGTTATCCCTCAGGAAATGGTGCCTAACATCTATGTGCTTAGTTCTTATGATGAACCAGGTTCTTCGTCATACTAATGGCGCTAGTGTTATCAAAGAAAATAGGAATGCATCCCACATCTATACCAAAGTCCATGAGTTGTTTCTTGATCCATAGCAACTAAGCACAGCAGGAGGCTGCAGCCACATATTCAGTCTCAGTAGTAGACAAGGCTACTGAATTTTGTTTCTTGGTAGCCCAAGACACAAGGCATGAACCCAGAAAGTGAGCCATACCTGAAGTACTTTTCCTGTCAACCAGGAATCCTGCATAATCAGCATCAGCATATCCTACAAGGTCGAAATTACTACCTTTAGGATACCAAAGGCACAAATCAGTGGTGCCTTTCAAATATCTCAAAATTCTCTTCACTGCAGTGAGGTGGGACTCCTTTGGATTTGCCTGAAACCTAGCACACAGTCCCACGCTGAACACAATATCAGGTCTGCTGGCAGTGAGATATAATAGAGACCCAATCATCCCTCTGTATAGCTTCTGATCAACAGATGAACCAGGTTCGTCCACATCCAATTTTGTAGTTGTGGCTATGGGAGTGTCTATTTCTTTTGAGTCTTCCATTTTAAACTTCTTGAGCAATTCTTTCACATACTTTTGTTGGTGGATCATTGTTCCATTTGGGTTTTGCTTAATTTGCAAGCCTAAGAAAAAGTTTAGCTCACCCATCATACTCATCTCAAACTCACTTCCCATTAGCATAGCAAATTCCTTGCTCAATTTTTCAGAAGTCGCCCCAAATATAATATCATCCACATATATTTGCACAACCAGGAGATCCTTACCCTTTTCCCTTAAGAACAAGGTACTGTCAATTTTGCCTCGTTTGTACCCATGTTCTAGCAGGAATTTTGATAATCGTTCGTACCATGCTCTTGGTGCTTGTTTGAGACCATATAGAGCCTTGTCGAGTTTGTATACGTGGTCAGGTGACTCCTTGCTTTCAAAACCTGGAGGCTGCTTGACAAATACATCTTCCTTCAGATAACCATTGAGAAAGGCACTCTTGACATCCATCTGATGAAGAGTGAATTCCATGTGAGCAGCAAATGCTATAAGAACTCTGATTGCCTCCAGTCTTGCCACAGGGGCAAAGTTCTCATCATAGTCAATTCCTTCTTCTTGACTATACCCTTGAACAACTAATCTTGCCTTATTCCTTGTAACAGTTCCATCCTCATCGAGCTTGTTCCTGAAGACCCACTTGGTGCCAATCATTGATCTGTCTAGTGGCCTGGGTACCAAGTGCCATACTGACTTTTTTCAAACTAATTCAGCTCTTCTTGCATGGCATTTACCCAATCAGCATCTTGTAGGGCTTCCCCAATGTTCTTTGGTTCGATCATGGATAGAAAGGCATCAAACGCACACAGATTTTTCAAGGATGATCTTGTTTTGATTCAGGATGTCAAATCTGTAATGATGTTCTCAAGAGGGTGAGAACTCTGATATCTGTGTGGTTTGAGTACCAGTTGTTCATTCCTAGACAATTCCATGGTGTCTTGTTGCTATGGAGCAGGATCAGGGCCAGGTTGCATATGTTGAATTCCCCCTGTCATGTTTCTTGGGGTAGTTTAACCTGGTCCATCACTTGTTCCACCTTCCATGTTTGCTTCAATGTGATCACTGCTTCTCACCAGTCCAAGCTCCTCATCATCTGGTTCTTGTCTCTCAGCAAGAGTGTTAGTTTCATCAAAGACAACATGTACACTTTCTTCTACACAGTTCTTTTATTATATACTTTATAAGCTTTGCTTTGTGATGAATATCCCAAGAGTACTCCCTCATCACTTCTGGGGTCAAATTTTCCTAGGAATCTTTGCCATTATTATGCACAAAACACTTGCATCAAAAATCCCTAAAATGAGATATGTTGGGCTCTCTCCCTTTAAGTAATTCATAAGGAGTTTTCTCTACCAGAGGTCTGGTCATGCATCTATTGATTATGTAACAAGTAGTGTTTATTGCTTCAACCCAGAAGCTCTGAGGAAGTATGCTAGATAGAAGCATGGTTCTTGCCATGTCTTCAAGAGTTTTGTTTTTCCTTTCAACAACCTCATTTTGTTGTGCGGTTCTAGGAGCAGAAAAGTTATGATTGACACCATGTTCATTACAGAACTCAACAAACTTAGCATTCTCAAATTCAGTACCATGGTCAGATCTTATTGATGCTAGTTGATGTCCTAATTGATTTTGAGTTTTCTTGACAAATGAGGTGAACATGTTGTCACGCCCCAAAAATCGAGGGGCAAGACCGGCGCCTAACCGCATGAACCCGGTCAAGCGAACTTGATTTGCCTTCCTATCCCACGCATTACCCCGTGATTTCAATATACATTATTCATGTGAAATAGCCATTTATAACTTAAGCATAAACTTGCAACTTAAATTCATTTTTACCTTTTTACCATGCCCAACATATAATGCCAATTACTTACAAAATACATACGATATTTACCAATGTGAATCACGATTCCGAGCCGTATGCTTACTACCCAAAATACAAAAGTGCAATACCCACATTGTGTCTTTGGAGCCTCTAGGAATACAAAAGATTAATATGATACTTGCCGGCAACAAGGCCCCGGCTATACCTTACACTATACCACAAACTCAAAATAAGGCGACATGAGCCACACGTAGCCCCCGGGAAGAAGTGGGGCTCACCAAAACAGCTGACGGAAAGGAGAGGAGGCACTAATGATGGTGGGGTGAATTACCTGCTATAGTACCACCTACATTCGTATAAGAAAATGTAGCGCCCCCGGCAAAAGGGACGTTAGTACTGTGGAATAGTACTAGTATGTATGAACAAACTTTATCCCAAGCACAATCAAACAATACACAGATAGGAGACAATAATAGAACAAATCAATCAATGCATATGGAAAGAAGCAACCAAAGTCAACAAATCTCACAATCTCTCCTTTTCCCCTTTCAACATCACCATATTCAAGAGTTTTCCCGATTTTCATTTCAATAGTGATAATGATCACATTCCATCCTTATTTCCTCGGCCACCCTTATTCCCTCGGCCACCCTTATTACCTCACACCATCAAGTTTCATATATTTTCATTTCAATAGTGATAATGATCACATTTCGTCCTTATTACCTTGGCCTCCCTAATTACCTCGGCCACCCTTATTTTCTCGGCCACCCTTATTTTCTCGGCCACCCTTATTACCTCTCAACTTATTATCCTTATTAGTTCGTGTTGCTGCGTGCAACCTGATCCCACCCGACAGTCATATTTCATAACAATAACCACAAACAATCGAGTCACAAGAATCATCATTTCAAGGAACACAAGTTCATATTGACAATTTATTTATTTGGGCCCAAGACACCGTAATTCTCACCAAGCAGTAATTCATGTATAAGGTGTTGCCATAATAGTTCAACTCATTTACATCATTTCACAATACCCTTTTCACTACTCTCAATGCACGGCTTTTAACCATTATATATATATTCCCACACTTGGGCACATCAACAATCTTTCATTCATTAACACATACTTTCATATCGATACCCTCAGGCATTTACAGGCTTTGCACATAATAAGACAGACACATCAAAACACTTTTCACAACCTCATATAGCACGGTAGTATGACAATCAACTAGGACAATCAGAGAATAAAATCTTACGTCTCAACACATTTGGACAATCAATTCACATATTTTCAACTAGGTACACATGTCGTATGCTCGGACCCAACAAGTGGATTCTACCAAGGTTAAAGTTAGCCATACATACCTGGGGTCGAAATCCCTTTTTAACTTTCACTCACAAATCACCGAACCGACTAGTACCATTAATCTAGTTCACAATTAAACCTATTCTACTCAGAATTAGAAATCATGCATACGATTTGAACTCTTTTAAGTATTTTATCGAATGCTATGTGACCCCATTAGATTACCACACCTTCTTTGTGAATCTTACCCCGACCCACTTCCTTTTGCTAGATTATGGACATTAATGAGCATGCATGCAAGGTATCAACTTATATTTTCAAGAATCAATTCATGAGAGTCCCTTTTTTGCTTATACCTGAAAACTAATGGAAAGGGGTTGGTGATTCTTACCTGTTAGAATGAAGAAGAAGATGATTACTCGAAATATCCCGACCTGAGTGACTTTGAAAACCCAATTGATGAAGATGAATATTTCTCTCTCAAGAACCCTCTCTCTCCTCTCTCTAATTTTTTTTCCAGAAAGTGGTTAAAAATTAAGGGGAGGGGTGTTTTACTAAACTGGGGTCGGGTTTTAAAATTAGAAAAATAGGAGCCCCACACAAGAATGCGGTCAGGAATGCGATCGCATTCCTGACATGCGGCCCGCAAAGACGACCGCAGAATGGCCCTCAAGATGGGCCAAAGTTCAACACACACTGCCCAGGTATGCGACCATTATGCGGTCCGCATACACCTTATGCGATCACATAGTGCGTCGCATAACATACCTCCCAAAAATCAAAAGCAACAATGCGACAGCTATGCAATCCGCAGAACCTAAATGCAATCACATATTGGACAGCATAGTTGACCTCAAATGGGGCAGTGATCTGCCTGTGTATGCGACTATTATACGGTCCGCATACACTTTATGCAATCGCATAATAAAACAACTCGGGGACTCATTCGGGCATTATTTTAAACAAGAAAATTTTACGGCTCTTTACATCCTCTCCCCCTTAAAATCATTCGTCCTCGAATAAGGATTTTGGAAATCAATTAGTTTTGAAAGCATGATATGCAACTTCCAGATTTTCACTAACTCTAATATTTCAGAAAAATTTCGCTAGAGTTGCCTTTGCAATTAGACCTATCTACCTGTCAGGGAGCCCCCGAAACACATTTCCAAGCACCATTACACAGTTTTAATCACCCAATAACTCACACACAACGTTGTTACCCCCAACAAGTTATCCAATCATTTTGTCAACTACACATGGTTCTTTCTTCCTATACCACAAATTTACACATTATTCACATTTTTGCACATAGCTTGGTCATTTTAATGAGTTCCATACAACCCAATCACCTCAATATACCATATTCATTTCAATTAATCATTACCAAACTACACTACCATTAATCAGTTGCCTAACACATAAGTTCCACAAAACTTTCATTTACTTCAAGTGTTGCACACTACCCAAATAGTAACAGTGGGTTCAGTTTCAGCACACATTGGGAAATTATAACAATAAGGCAATTAGGGGAAGATGGGGTGCCCTTGCACAAAACTGAACATAAAAATATAATTCGCTTAGAGATGACAGTTCTGACGAACACTACTAGACTTGTTCAAACAGATGGTGATATTTTTCTTTCATCTCATTTTCCGCTTCCCACGTGGCTTCCTCAACGTGCTGACTTCGCCACAATACTTTAACTGAGGCAATTTTTTTTGTTCCTCAATCTTCGAACTTGTCTATCAAGAATAGCAACCGGAACCTCTTCATACGATAATCCTTCATTAACCTCAATAGTCTCAACTGGCTCGATGGCTGATGGATCTCCAACCACTTTCTTCAACATAGACGCGTGGAACACCGGGTGCACTAATGACATTTCAGGGGGTAATTCCAACCTATAAGCCACTCGTCCAATCCTTTGAGCAATCCGATATGGCCCGACATACCTTGGGCTCAATTTCCCTTTCTTCCCGAACCGCATCACTCCCTTTATGGGAGATACCTTCAAGAATACCCATCATCTACCTGGAATTCCAATTCTCTTCGACGAACGTCTGTGTAGGATTTTTGACGGCTCTGAGCGGTTTTCATCCTCTCTCGAATGACTCTGACTTTTTCCAACGCCTGGTGCACAAGATCTAGTCCTAACAATTCTGCTTCACCAACCTCGAACCACCCGATCGGAGATCTACACCTTCTTCCGTATAATGCCTCCAATGGGGCCATCTGAATACTAGAGTGAAAGCTGTTATTGTAAGAAAATTCGATAAGTGGTAAATGATCATCCCAACTACCCTTGAAGTCCAACACACAAGCATGTAACATATCTTCAAGCATCTGATAGTCCGCTCTGCCTGACCATTAGTCTGCAGATGGAAAGACGTGCTGAGATTTACCTGAGTACCCAAACCTTGCTGAAATTTCTTCCAAAAATTAGCCGCGAAATGGGCTCCTTGATATGAGATAATGGAAACTAGAGTACCATGAAGCCTGACTATTTTCTTGGTATACAATTGAGCGTACTGTTCTGCAGTATCAGTGGACTTGACTGGCAAGAAGTGAGCTGATTTCGTGAGTCGATACACTATCACCCAAATCGAGTCGAACTTGCGCTGAGTGCGAGGTAACCCTACCACTAAATCCATGTTGATCATTTCCCATTTCCACATTGGAATTTCCATAAGCTGAGTTAACCCATCGGGACTCTGATGCTCGGCCTTCACCTGTAGACAATTCGGACATTTAGATACAAGGTCTACCACACCTCTCTTCATACCGCTCCACTAATAAACTTCCCGGAGGTCTTGATACATTTTCGTAGAACCTGGGTGCACAGAATACCTAGAATTGTGAGCTTCCGCCATCATTCTCTCCCGAAGATTATCCACATCAGGAGCACATAGTCTTCCCTGGAACCATAAAACACCATCATCGCTACCGAGTGAAAATGCTGAAATCTTGCTATTCAAAACTGCCTCCTTCAACTGTGCCAATGCTGGATCCATATACTGTTTTTCCTTAACTTCCGCTACAAGTGAAGATTCTGCCCCATAATGCACCATGACCTTCCCCTCTTCTGAGGTCGAGAGACAGACCCCCAGACTAGCCAATTGACAAACGTCCTGAGCCAACGGCCTACGATCTTCCTCCAAATGAGCCAGGCTACCCATAGACTTCCGACTGAGAGCGTCGGCCACTACATTTGCTTTTCCCGGATGGTACAAAATGTTCATATCATAATCTTAAGCAATTCTAACCATCATCGTTGCCTTGAATTCAACTCCTTCTGCTTGAACAAATATTGGAGACTCTTGTGGTCTGAGAACACGTCCACATGGACCCCATACAAATAATGCTGCCAGATTTTTAATGCAAACACAACTACCGCGAGTTATAAATCATGCGTCGGATAATTCTTCTCGTGATTCTTGAGTTTCCTGTAAGCATAGGCTATAACCTTCCCGTGTTGCATCAACACACATCCACAAACAAACCCTTGAAGCATCATAATAAGCCACAAATCCCTTCGTGCCTTTAGGCAAAGCTAACACCTGTGCCGAAGTCAATCTTGATTTCAAATCCTGAAAGCTCTTCTCACAAGCGTCGGACCATTGGAACTTAGCTTCTTTCTGCGTCAATTTAGTCAATGGGGAGGTGAGGCTAGAGAATCCCTCCACAAACCTCCGATAATACCCAACTAGACCCAAGAAACTGCGAATCTCTGTCGGGGTCATTGGTCTAGGCCAATCCTTCACCGTTGCGATCTTCTGGGGATCGACCTTAATCCCTTCTCTGGAAATAACATGACCCAAAAAAGCGATTGACTCCAACTAAAATTCACACTTTGAAAACTTTGCATACAATTGGTGTTGATGAAGAGTCTACAGAACTGCCCTAATGTGATTAGCCTGATCCTCCCGATTCCACGAGTAGACAAGGATGTCATCAATAAAAATAATCACGAAGGAGTCAAGAAACAGTTTGAAAACCTGATTCATAAGATCCATGAAAGCTGCTGGAGCATTGGTTAGTCCAAAGGACATTACCAAAAATTCAAAATGGCCATAACGAGTTATGAAGGTGGTCTTAGGAATATCCTGCTCTCTGATCTTCAACTAGTGATACCCCGACCGTAAATCAATTTTGGAGAAAAAACTCACAACCTGTAATTGGTCGAACAAATCATCTATCTGAGGCAATGGATACTGTTTTTGATAGTGACTTTGTTGAGCTGCCGATAATCAATACACATCTGAAGCGACCCATCCTTCTTCCTGACGAAAAGAACCGGAGCGCCCCACGGCAACACACTCGGCCGAATGAACCCCTTCTCTAATAAGTCTTTCAACTGCTCTTTTAACTCCTTCAACTCTGTTGGCGCCATTCTGCATGGTGGAATAGATATTGGCTGTGTATCTGGCAATACATCAATCCCGAAATCGATCTCTCTATCTGGCGGAATCCCTGGAAGCTCGTCTGGAAATAATTCAAGAAACTCATTCACGACTGGGATGGACTCGGGGGCAGACACTTCTGAAGCGGTGTCTGCAACCCGGACCAAATGATAAACACACCCCTTTTTTAATCATCTTCAAGGCCTTAAGGTAGGAAATGAACCTACCCTTTAGCACCACACCATTCCCTTTCCACTCAATAATTGACTCATTAGGAAACTCTAGCCTCACAATTCTGGTTCGGCAATCGAGTTTAGCAAAGAACGAGTAAAAGCCAATCCATTCCCATGATAACATAAAAATCTACCATCCCCAGTTCGATAAGATCGGTCGTGGTATCTCGACCACACACCGCGAAAACACAATTCCTATAGACTCATGCGGCTGTAATGGAATCACCAACCGGAGTCGACACAGAGAACGGCTCGTGAAGCTGTTCGGGTTCTATCCCAAAACTTGAAGCAATAAATGGGGTAACATTAGACAAGGAGGACCTCGGATCAATAAGAACATAACAATCAAGGGCTTGAGCAGCCACGATAGCTGTAATAACATCTAGAGAAGGCTCCGCACTCTGGCGACCACTCAAAGCATAGAACTGGTTGGGTTTACCTCTACCACAAACTCCAGCCATAACTGCACCACGCCCTGCTGGAGCTGGAGGACGTACAGAAGATGCGGCGACTGAAGAACCGGACGGCTAAGCAAAACCACTACCCATGCCCTGATTGGGTGCATGGAAATCCCACCGAATATGACCACTCACCCCACACCCGTAGCGTACCGGGATATCCAGGTAATAAGGCTCGGTATGGAACCTCCCACACTTAGGGTATGGAGCCCTCCTCTGCTGCTGAAACCTCCCTCCTGGACGACCGGACTGATGGGGTATCCTACCGTCTGATCCTGGTCCCCAGCGACTGCTCTGCTGATAATGGGGCACTGATGGCGGTGCACTGGATGAGGACTGAGCATAAGATTGGGATGGCCCTGATGGTCTTCTCCCCTGAACGGGTGTCCCTCCTCTAACTGAACTCCCCGAGTGGCCCGCTGACCGGGCCCTGCTAATACTCTCCATCTCCGACCTTATCTTCAATTTCCTAGCCTCCGTGGCCTGGGCGAATCACACTATCTTACCATAATTCATGTCTGAGTGCAAGACAGCTGTAGCAGCTTCATTCATAACCAAGGGACTGAGCCCTGAACAAACCGTCGAACTCTGGCACCCATAGTCGATACCAACTGAGGAGCATACTTGGACAATCTCACGAACTCCATGTGGTACTCCCACACACTCATATTATCCTGCTTGAGAAACTCAAACTCCATAGCACGGGCTGCCATAGCCTCGGCAGGCAAGAAGTGATCCATGAAAGCATCAACGAACTCATTCCATCCCGCCGGAGGACTTCCCTCCCCACGGGAATTCTCCCACATCTCGAACCATGAATACGCTGCTCCCCTCAACCTGTAAGATTCTAACTCAACCCCCTCTGTCTGTGTAGCCTTCATAACCCAAAGCGTCTTGCACATCTCATCTAGAAAATCCTGCGGATCGGCCTCTGGATCAATACCTGAGAACTCTGGAGGGGCCAACCGCAGAAACTGGTTGACACTGCAACCGGCGAAATCTCCCTGTCCATTAGAGGACGCAGGGGTAGCATGAGATCTTTGGGCCTTAGCGGCCATAACTGAGTCAACATATGAACAGCTCCCCTGAGGTCCCCATCAGAAGTACCGGGACCTGAAGCTGGAACCGAGGAAGGATCAGGAATACCAGCGGAAGGGGTTACAGCACACTCGGTTGCAGCAGGAATAGGAACACTCTGGCCTGGAAGAGAAAGGCCAGGTGGATTCAAGGTCGGGGATTCGCTCTCACCCGCACCATCGGGTATAGAATTCACAGCCACACTTGGGGTGGCATTGGCCTCTAGGGGGAGTCGAGCTTTCTTCTTTGGTGCCATTACTGAAAATTTTGGAACAGAGCACGAGTTAGACAAGAATATTTTCACTTTACACTTCACCGCACGATATAGAATAACAATGAAAATGGTGTTTCCTATATGTCCATGTAACCCCTAATTACAGATGTGGTCGACAATACACCGATAAGAAGGGCTCTACTAGACACGGCTCCGAGACATCCTAGGACAATTTTAAAACCTGGTTCTGATACCAAGTTTGTCACGCCCCAAAAATCGAGGGGCGATACCGGCGCCTAACCTCATGAACCCGGTCAAGCGAACCTGATTTGCCTTTCCTATCCCACGCATTACCCTGTGATTTCAATATACATTATTCATGTGAAATAGACATTTATAACTTAAGCATAAACTTGCAACTTAAATTCATTTCTACCTTTTTACCATTCCCAACATATGATGCCAATTACTTACAAAATACATACGATATTTACCAACGTGGATCACGATTCTAAGTCGCACTCTTACTACCCAAAATACACAAGTACAATACCCACATTGTGTCTTCGGAGCCTCTACGAATACAAAAGATTTATATGATCTTGCCGGCAACAAGTCCCCAACTATACCTTACACTATACCACAAACTCAAAATAAGGCGACATGAGCCACACGTGGCCCCCGGGAAAAAGTGGGGCTCACCAGAACAGATGACGGAAAGGAGAGGAGGAAATACTGACGGTGGGCTGAATTACCTGTTGTAGAACCACCTACATTCATATAAGAAAATGTAGCACCCCCGAAAAAATGGACGTTAGTACTGTGGAATAGTACTAGTATGTATAAACAAACTTTATCCCAAGCACAATCAAACAATACACAGATAGAAGACAGTAATAGAACAAATCAATCAATGCACATGGAAAGAAGCAACCAAAGTCAACAAATCTCACAATCTCTCATTTTCCCCTTTCAACATCACCATATTCAAGAGTTTTTCCGATTTTCATTTCAATAGTGATAATGATCACATTCCATCCTTATTGCCTCGGCCACCCTTATTAACTCGGCCACCCTTATTACCTCACACCATCAAGTTTCATAGATTTTCATTTCAATAGTGATAATGATCACATTTCGTCCTTATTACCTTGGCCTCCCTTATTACCTCGGCCACCCTTATTTTCTCGGCCACCCTTATTACCTCTCAACTTATTATCCTTATTAGTTCGTATTGCTGCGTGCAACCTGATCCCACCCGACAGTCATATTTCATAACAATAACCACAAACAATCGAGTCACAAGAATCATCATTTCAAGGAACACAAGTTCATATTGACAATTTATTTATTTGGGCCCAAGACACCATAATTCTCACCAAGCAGTAATTCATGTATAAGGTGTTTCCATAATAGTTCAACTCATTTACATCATTTCACAATACCCTTTTCACTACTCTCCATGCACGGCTTTTAACCATTATATATATATTCCCACACTTGGGCACATCAACAATCTTTCATTCATTAACACATACTTTCACATCGATACCCTAGGGCATTTACAGGCTTTGCACATAATAAGACTGACACATCAAAACACTTTTCACAACCTCATATAGCACGGTAGTATGACAATCAACTAGGACAATCAGAGAATAAAATCTTATGTATCAACACATTTGGACAATCAATTCACATATTTTCAACAAGGTACACATGTCGTATGCTCGGACCCAACAAGTGGATTCTACCAAGGTTAAAGTTAGCCATACATACCTGGGGTCGAAATCCCTTTTTAACTTTCACTCACAAATCACCGAACCGACTAGTACCGTCAATCTAGTTCACAATTAAACATATTCAACTCAGAATTAGAAATCATGCATACGATTTGAATTCTTTTAAGCATTTAATCGAATGATATGTGACCCGATTTGATTACCACCCCTTCTTTGTGAATCTTACCCCGACCCACTTCCTTTTGCTAGATTATGGACATTAATGAGCATGCATGCAAGGTATAAACTTATATTTTCAAGAATCAATTCATGAGAGTCCCATTTTTGCTTAAACCCGAAAACTAATGGAAAGAGGCTGGGGATTCTTACCTGTTACAATGAAGAAGAAGATGATTACTCGAAATTTACCGGCCTGAGTGACTTTGAAAACCCAATTGATGAAGATGAAGCTTTCTCTCTCAAGAACCCTCTCTCCCCTCTCTCTAATTTTTGTTCAGAAAGTGGTTAAAATGAAAGGGAGGGGTGTTTTAATAAACTGGGGTCAGGTTTTAAAATTAGAAAAATAGGAGTCCGACACAAGAATGTGGTCAGGAATGCGATCGCATTCCTGACATGCGGCCCGTAGAGACGACCGCAGAATTTCCCTCAATATGGGCCAAAGTTCAACACACACTGCCCAGGTATGCGACCATTATGCGGTCCGCATACACGTTATGCGATCGCATAGTGCGTCGCATAACCTCCCTCCCAAAAATCAAAGGCAACAATGCGACAGCTATGTGGTCCGCAGAACTGAATTGCGATCGCATATTGGACCGCATAGTTGACCTCAAATGGGGCAGAGATCTGGCCGTGTATGCGACCATTATGTGGTCTGCATACATTTTATGCGATCGCATAGTGCGTCGCATAACGCCCAATTTTTTGAAAAATTTTATTCTTTAAGTCCCGGGGTACTTTTTACTCAATTAAGGTTCGTTTAAAAAAAATTCCACAATAAAACAACTCGGGGACTCATTCGGGAATTATTTTAAACAAGAAAATTCTACGGGTCTTTACACATGTCAAATGATTCATCCTTAGATGCCAGAAATAAGGTCCAGGTAAACCTTGAATAATCATCAACTAGCACCATCACATATCTCTTACCACCTCTACTCAGAGTTCTCATAGGACCACACAGATCCATATGAACCAGTTCCAACGTCCTGGTGGTACTGACTATTTTCTTACTTTTGAAAGAGGACCTTACCTGCTTCCCCCTGGCACATGCCTCAGAAACTTTGTCCTCCTTGAACTTAATGTTAGGAAGTTCTACCACTAAGTCCTTAGAGACTAGTTTCTTAAGCTGAGTCATATTCGTATGACCAGGTCGTTTGTGCCACATGAGGGGATTACTGTCCAACACACTTAGTCAAGTGAGTTCATTTTCAGACAGTGTGGACAAGTCTATGACATAGATGTTATTCATTCTTTTTCCCTGCAAAACAATCTTATTAGTAAGCAGGTTAATCACAAAACATTTTGTGGAAGTAAAAGCAACCAGGTACCTCTGTCAAACAGTTGTTATACACTGATCAGGCTATATTTCAAGCCATCTATTAGATACACATGTTCAATGGATCGTGTGTCATCCTTACCTATCTTTCCAACCCTAATAATTTCACCTTTCTTTTCGTTTTCGAAGGAGACATTTCCTCCTTTGAGATTTTCAAGTGAAAAGAACTGTTCCATGTTCCTTGTCATATGCCTTGAGCAGCCACTATCCAAATACCAAATTTGGATGCCTCCTCTCACTTGAACCTACAAAAGAATCAGGGGTTAGTTTTAAGAACCCAAACTAGTTTGGGTCCTTTTCTATGAGAGAATGGATGAATCAAATTTTT
>ML438379.1:0-21042 GCA_005239525.1 Nicotiana knightiana | reverse complement strand
GTCATATGCTTTGAGCAGCCACTATCCAAATACCAAATTTGGCTGCCTCCTCTCACTTGAACCTACAAAAGAATCAGGGGTTAGTTTTAAGAACCCAAACTAGTTTGGGTCCTTTTCTATGAGAGAATGGATGAATCAAATTTTTTCTGGCCCAATTTGGTAGCCAGTTTTTCCTTTTTACAAACCTCTCATTTTTTCAACTGGCCTGGTCTTTTGCAGTACACTCATATTTTTCTGGTTATTTGTTCATCCTTGGCATACATCTTATCTTTTAGTTTTCCCACGTTTTCTTCTAACATGATATGAGAATAATCAACAAATTTTTTACTGGATCCTATCTTTAGCTTTAAGTTATCAGATTTTAGTTCTAGAATCTCAGTTTCAAGTGGATGAACCTGGTTCAACAAGACAGTATTTTTCTTTTCAGATTCACTGACTCTGATTTCCAGGTTCATGCACTTTGCTTTTAGAATTGCACATTCTTTATAANGGAACTTTATTTTATTTTTAAGATGGGAGATACTTACCTCTGGTTCTTCATGTGATTCCTCATCAGATTCTCCAATTTCCATGAGCGCCTGATTTTCAGTCTCCCCATCTTATGATTCCTCATCTGAGCTTTCCCCTCAAGCAGCAACCATAGCCTTTGTTGTGGTTTTCTTGGGTTGGACCAGTTCCTTCTTCCTATTCCTTATTTCATATCTCTCCTTTTTCCATTCTACTTCCTATTGAGGACAGTTTTTTGTGAGATGGTCAGTCTTACCACATTTGTAGCATCCCTCGTTGGTTGGCCTTTTTGGAGCTTTTGCTTTGTTGTAGTTTCCTCCTCTAGAGATGCCCTTCTTCCTCATGAGAAAGTTTTTGAATTCTTTGGTAATCATGGCCATCTCATCATCCTACAGATATGCTCCCTCAGTGATTCTTAGTTCTAGACTCCTCTCTTTCTTTGGACCATCCATCTTCATTGTCTGCCTTCTGAGTTCATAGGCAGTGAGGTTTCCAATCAGCTCATCCAATCTCAGGGTTGCCATATTTTTGGATTCCTGGATAGCAGTGATTTTGCTTTCCCAGGAAATAGGCAAGACCCTTGTCAGGATCTTCTCAACCCTGTCCTCTTCAAGAATGACTCTTACAAGAGATTTTAGTTCATTAGTCAAGGTTGTGAACCTTGTATAAATCTCTTGGATAGTCTCACCTTCTTTCATAGTGAAGTTTTCATACCGAGAGTTTAGTAGAGTACCTTTTGACCTTTTTACCTGAGGTGTTCTTTCATGGGCTACTTGCAAGATATCCCAGATCTCTTTGGCAGTGGTGCAGCTTTAGATTCTTTGGTACTCGTTTGGACCTAGTCCACACACTAGCCACTTTTTGGCCTTTGCATTCTTCTCCCATTTCTACATATCCTCAGCAGTGCAGTCAGCTCTTGTCTTTGGTACATCTATACTTTCAGCAGTCTTCATCATGGTAGCTAGAGTACCATCAGTGACTATGTCCCAGAGTTCATAGTCTTCTCTAATCAGGTGGTCCTTCATCCTATTTTTTCACCAAGAGTAATACTGGCCATTGAAGAGTGGTGGCCTTGCAGTTGATTGACACTCCCAGTTTCCAGGTGGTGCACTCATCTTGATCTTCTCCAAGGTGTTAGCCTTTCAAGGATAACCTACTCTGATACCAATTGATGTTTTAGACGTCAATACCACACAAGAAGATAGGTTAATTTGTGTGGTACCCAATTTTTGAGTGTTGTCTCTCTAGAAGAACTTGGTTCTTCTTGGTTTTCCAACTTCTACTATTACGGAATAATAAACGCAGTAAAGTAAAAACACAGAGATTTTTACGTGAAAAACACCTGGCATAAAAGGTGAAAAAACCACGACCTACTCCTCAGTAGGATTTGCTCAAACTCTTCACTAAAACGCTGAGCCAAATGGAATTACAAAATAAACTCTTTTGTAATCCTAGGACTAACTCTAATCCCTTCGTAGTAACTAGCCCCTAGCTAATTTCTACAAGCTTTAAGTTAACTCTAACATGAACAATGCATACCTATTACAATTGCTTCTATGAAAGCTGAAAAGATACAATATTAAATCTCCTACTACAACCAACTAGGCTCAATGACAAACAGATGGAACTAGTTCTTCTAGCTGGTCTGTAGCCTTTGTATCGCACAACAATTCTGCTTGCAAAATATCTGGGAATTTTTCTTTCAGATCTTGATTCACTTTTGCACTTGTGTGTTCTCAATTCAAGCAAGAATACTTCAATTATTTATAAAGTCAGTTGTTGATTTTGTCGTTCAGTTCTGGTACAATTCTACCAGGGAGAACGAGTTCGTATTAAACTCAACTTCCTTCCTTCGTTACACTTTCCTTGCTGAATTCAACTTCTATTCTCTTATCAATTTGCAACCTTTTTGCAATAGAAGACACTCTCCTTATTCACTGATACTTCACAATTGCATTCATCTCCTATGCATATAAGGTTTGTGTGCCAACTCGTCAGGTCAAGTATGTGTGCTCTGATGGACCTGGTTCAACTGGTCAGACATTTGTCAATCTTCAAAACTATGCAGTGACTTGGGTCAACAGCTTGCCTAGCGATAATGTTGGGCGTCATCGCGGCCCATAGGATAAACCGGGTCATGACACGAGCCAACCGTGATACTGTGGTGATTGACGATGATGGAGGAGCCAATGATGAGGGGTCTTCTCTACATAGAAGATGGTGACTTTCATTAGCTCAACGGAAGGCCCAATCTATTGAGTTAGTTACTCAAATCTAGGATGACGTCTCGGTGCTTTAGGGGGAGTTTGATATAGTGGAAGATGCTAACTCTCACTTACGAGTCCCAGTCATTGTTCCCTGTACCATGAGGCTGCGTATCAGGTATTTTCCGCCTTCGGTTGGTGAGCAATCAAAGACCAGCACTGCTTTTTCTGCAACTGCTTCGCAACCTTCAACACTAACAGCTTCATCACCTTCTTCGCCAACACTGCCTTCGCCACTAGCAACTGCTACATCATATCCACCGACCACTATCACCCAAGAGGAGTATGTCCCTCTTCCCCAGTCCCCAGTTCATGGGAATTTGGGGCATAACTATTCCACCCCTTCTAATGATCTTCAAAGGAGGAGGAGTGTTACTCTCTCAGTTTCTACAAGATGTCATATGATTTCTCATCCGGTGGAACTTGCTAATTATCTGAAGCTTGTAACTTGGGAAAGGGACATGAATAAAATACAATCTTTCTCGGGAGGGTGTTTGATGAATAATGCCATGCATAACGCGGCAGCGGTACGATCTTTGTTCCTTCTGTTGTTTCTTTTATCTGTGTTGTGGTAGGGTTTTTAATTTGTACTTCTATTTTGCAGGCTAACTTCCTTGCTTCTGAGGGTCTTCATTGATTGATCCTTGATAAAAAAAAACCTACCTCCGCACGGGATCAGCTGTTGGTCGAGCGGGATCAGATTGTTGCCCGCCTTCCGGAACTGGAAGCACGACCTGCTGAGGCTGCCGAGTTAGAGGCTCGGTTGCAGCAAAGCGAGAAAGAGGTAGTGACCCTTAGCCAAGAGATCGCCCAGCTAAGGGCACAATTTTGGATAGGTTAGGGCAAACTGGGTTGAGTTCCACAATGTCTTTCTTGTTGCATCTGATCACGAGGTTTCCTCTACTGAAATATTGAATAACTTAGAGGCTGACTTGAACTCCAAATCTGAAGAAATTGTTGTTGTTGAAGAGAAGTATACACGGTTGCAATATAGGCATAAAAAAGTCATGGAGCACAATAGAGTTTTTAGCTCTACTATTTTTGACCTTCATGTCAGCCTCTAGGACGCTAGATTTGAGCGGGATCATCTTTCTACCAAGGTTGACCATCTTAAGGAAGAACTTCAGCACCGAGCGGATTCCCTCATTGTTGAGAAAACGTATTCCATGTATAGCATGAGGAGAAAAACCTTGGAAGAGGCCAGAGCGTGCGTCATTGACTTTGATGTTGAAATCGCTAAGGCCCACGAGTTGGAGTCAACTGCCCGATAGGGTCTCCCGGTTCGGCTTGATGCTACCAACTCTTCTTTTTCCGATTCCAAGTTCTCGGGAACTGAAGAAGAACCGGAAGGTGATAATGCTGAAGGCCAAGATGTTGAAGGCTTATTGAGCCGACGACGGATCTACCCACTTCTCCAGGGGCGCATATGTTTCCCTTCCTCCAGGTTCCGGAGATGTAGTAGCTTAGATTTTGATTTCTTTTCTATACTATTGTACTCGTGCTTCTTGGCATTTTTGCTATAAATAGGAGTACTTTTTCGTTCAAGTACTATGCAAGCTTTTCTCTTTACATTCTTTTTGTTTAAGTATTCACGCAAGTTTTTCGCGCCGAGATATGCGGCTTCGGGTGCGCTTTCCCACAATAGTATTTGAATTCTGGCATAATTTCTTTCAAAATCAACCCTTTAACGTGACGGATTCATAAGAGAGGGTAATCTTATGTTTATGGTGCTCTTGAAAAGGACGTCTCCTGTTCATTACGGCACTAGCATTTGAAGTACTTGTTTAAATTGCAAATGATAAAATTCATTCATCTTTCAGACAAGAAACAAGATAAAAATAAAAGGACTTTACTTTATTCCTTCCATTTTTCAAAATTATATAAATATTTGTTGTGCTAAAAAGAAATTTTTATTACTTGTGGCTAATTTGTACAACTTACTTCTACGAAGTTGGCCACGCAGTCCCAGGTCCCAATGATACAACTTTATTTTCGGATTTCGGATTTCGTGGTCCCGGTCGATATGGAAATCATTGTTGCCGTATTCTCATATTATTCCCCCCCCCCCCCCCCCCCCCGGTGTTTGAATGCGAACAAAGCGAATTTGATATGTTAGGTAATCTTCAGGTCGATAGTAATGGTTAGACTAGTGAATGGTTAGATAATCGAATATTCCCCTAGTGAATGGTTAGATAATCTTCAGGTCGATAGTAAAATTCACTTCCCCTTAGGATTTTTTGCTATCTAGCCAAAGACTATCTAACAATCCCCCAGTGTCACGACCCAAAATCCACTACAGGTCATGATGGCGACTAACGTCGCCGTCAGGCAAGCAAACGGTGATTGATCAATTTAATTACTCATTTTATTACTTTCGAAATCATAAGTTTTAATAAGAAGGAAATTCACACTTTTAAATACATGGGATTGTACAAAATTTGTAGTTTGTAAGAGAAATGAAAAGCAATGATAAATACAGAACCGTAAGCATCAACTAATATATTCCAAAACTCGATGTCACAAGTGCATGAGCATTTACTATGGAGTACAATAATAATACAACATATATCTAGAATGTAAATAATACAGGATAAAGAAATAGTACGATAGAGACTCTATGGACTGCGATGCATAGCCTGGAATGCAGCTCACAAGAAGTCTCCTCAACAGCTACGCCTACGCGCCAAGATGAACATCAGATGAACCTGCCAAATCCTGCACATTTAGAACAGAAGTGAAACATGAGTACGTAAATCAACATGTACCCAGTAAGTATCCAGCCTAACCCCGGAGAAGTAGTAATGAGGGATCGACATCGACACTTACTAATGGTCTGATAAATCAATATGGTAATCATAAACAGAGCAGAGTACAACAATAATAGTGAGGTATATATGTAACTACCACAATCTTCCAAAATTTCTTTTAACAATATAAATTTCTCAATCTAGTATTCTATCTCAACAACTCGAAAAAATATCCAGTGCCAATAGCAAGTGAATAAGAAATACCATATAAAATGCAAGGCATCAGTGGAAGGAAAAATCTCATGAATATTCGGACTTCTAGCGATACAACGCACGATTATGCCGAGGTCGTACGGCCAGATTTCAGAAAGAATATGATATGCCGAGGCGATCGACCCGATCCCATCAAAACTTGTGCACTGCCGAGGGTCGAGGGGCACAAACCATAGATGAATCTATTATAATGTTGAGGCAAACGGCCTGCTCCCATGTCCTGCCTAGGCGTTCGACCCTCTCCACAAGAAAGGAAAGGAATTGTCGAATTACGATACATGAGCTTACAATACAGTATATGAACATAAGATGAGTATAACCTTTATCGTTTCTCAAATAACTTGTCAAACTCAAGGTAATAAAGCTAGGACTAATATGTATGTATATATATTTCTAAATCAATTTCAATTAATTAAGCTAGCAGAATGAGTTCAATATTTCAAATATTACATGGTAAAGTCCTAAGTCTACCCGGACATAAACATGTTTTAGCTACGTATGGACTCTGCTCACCTCGTGCGTATGTAGCACCCACAACTAATTTGACATAGACATCACATCACATAGGGGTAGTTTCCCCCTCACAAGGTTAGACAGGTGACTTACGTCGCTCCGAAGTTCCATAACAGGCTCCAACACCTCTCTAACACCTCAACTCGAAGCCAAACGTCCCAAAACTATTCAAGCAACGTGTAAATCAATCAAAATATACTCTCTTTCTTACATTTTAACAATTTATAACAATTCCCAACTCCGCTTGAAAAGTCAATAAGTCAATCCTCGGGCCCACGTACCCGGATTCCAAATGTTTTTGAAGATAAACTTTACCCACAACTCCACGAACTCAAATATGTAATTTATTCCTAATTCCATGTCTATTTTCATGGTAAAAATCCAAAAATACCAATTTGTAGAATTCTCTCAAAATCTCACAATTTCTACTAATTTCCATATTTAAATCCACATATAATCCATGTATTTCACTAACATTATGTGGTAATTACTTACCTTGCAATGGTTTATGAAAACCTCCCCTTGAAACTCTCCAAAAATCGCCCAAGCCAAGAGAGAATGAAAGAAAATGGGCCAAATCCCGTATAAAAATCAATCTGCCCATCGCTGCCTCGCATCTGCGGTCCCCTGGCTGCTTCTGTGAACAATATCTCACCTACGATAACCCAGGCTAGGTCGTCGGTCGCATCTGCGGTACCTGTTGCGCGTCTGAGCCCCCGCTTCTACACTGCCCCCTTCCGCAAGTGAGATTCCGCTTCTGTTGAGAAACGACCGCATCTGCAGTCCGAGCACTACCCAACCAAAATCCGCTCTTGGGCTTGCCTGGCCGCTTCTGCGGCGTCGCATCTGCGGGACTTTTTTTGCAGGTGCAATTGCACCAATACTCAGGCTCTTTAGCAATACAACAAAGCTCCAAAGTGGTCCGCGACTCGTCCGAAACACATCCGAGGCCTCGAGACCCCATCCGAACTTACCAACAAGGTTCATAACCTAACACGGACCTACTCGAGGCCTCAAATAACATCAAATATCATCAAACTATGAATTGACGATCGAAACCTTTCTTTAAACTTGTAAACTTTCGAACTTCGACGAACGCGCCTGATTCATACATAGAAATTCAGAATGACGCAAAACTTTACGTACAAGTCACAAATCACGACACGAACTTATTCCAAGGCTCGTAATCCTAAACAAACATAGATAACACCCAAGTCCACCTCAAACCAAACTTAGGAAATTCTAAAACCTTCAAAATGCCAACTTTCCACAATAAGCGCTAAATGCTTCCGAGTGACCGATACTCAACCCGAGCATACGCCCAAGTCCGAAATCATCATACGAACCTATTGGAACCGTCAAATCCCAATTTTGAGGTCATTTATTCAAAATTCAAACCTTAGTTAATTCTTCCAACTTAAAGCTTCCGAAATTATAATTTTCCATCCGAATCAACTCTGAACTTCCCGAAATTCGATTCCGACCACACGTACAAGTCATAATACCTGAAGTAAAGCTACTCAAGGCCTTAAACCACTGATCAACGCGCTAGAGCTATAATGATCCGGTCGTTACACCTAGTGTCTTGCACTTATGAATGGTAGGATAATCTTTGTCTGACAACAAAGTTTATTTCTCGATAGGAACTTTTCTACCGAGCAAAAGACTATCTAACCATTCCATAGTGTCTCGTTTATTGCATGCCTTGTCGCTTAAAGGTCTTATTTCTACTGACGAAGATTATTTCATTGTATGTTTTCTGGTGGTGCCTCGTTAAAAACCTAGGCAGAAAAACTCAATTAGGACAAAAACTAGACGAAGGGAAAAAGAGTGCCGCACATACTTTCAGTATGGTCAAGGCTCATCAACAATAGTATCTCTTGAGTTGTGCCACATTCTAGTTGCTCGGAAACTTTACTACAACTTGATTTTCAAACTCGTATGACACTTTTTTGGTAGTAGCTAAACCCGTTAGGGGCCTTCCCATGTTGGACCTAACTTCCATGCATTTAGCTCTTGGGTGTTCTGAGTTACATTCTTTAAAATCGAATATCCTACTTTGAAATAACATAGGTTAGCATTTCGATTGTAATATCTTTTGTTTATCTGCTTTAGGGATGTCATCCTTATATGCGCCAAGCCCTTGCGCTCATCGAGCAGCTCCAATTTGACCATCATTGCTTCATTGTTTGCTTCTTCATCCACCCGGAAATATCTCAAAGTAGGTTCCCCTGCATCCACCGGGATCAAGGCTTCTGCTCCGTACACAAGAGAGAAAGGAGTTTCCCCGTGCTTGATTTGGTTGTTGATCGGTATGCACATAGTACTCTTGGCAGTTCTTCGGGCCATTTGCCTTTGGCTACTTCCAATCTCTTTTTGTGATTTTGTATAATCACCTTGTTTGTTGATTCTTCTTGACCGTTTGTACTAGGATGATAGGGTGACAATGTTGATCCTTTTGATTTTTAAGTATTGAAGGAAATTTGTGACCTTTGCGCCTATAAATTGTGGCCCGTTGTCGCATGCTATCTCTTTTGGTATCCCAAATTTGCAAGTTATATTCTCTCACAAGGAATCTACCACTTGACGTTCGTCGATCTTCTAATAAGGACCTGTTTCAACCTACTTAGAAAAATAGTCAGTTAAAACCAAAAGAAATCTTACCTTATCGGGGGCAGTGGAAGTGGGCCTACTATATCCATCCCCCACTTCACGAACGACCATAGTGACAAAACGGAGTGTAATGGATATGTCGGTTGATGTACCAACTATGTGTAGTGTTGACTTTTATCACATTTTTTAACATAGGCCTTAGCGTCTTATTCCATCATGTGCCAGTAGTATCCTGCCCTAATTAATTTTAACACTAAGGAATCTGCGTCCGAGTGATTTATGCATATCCCTTCATGTACTTCTAGCATAACATAGTTAGCTTCGGAAGCTTCCAAACATCGGGCCAATGGGCCTCGAAAAGATCTTTTATACAATTATCCTCCCTTGAAGTTGTATCGAGCTGCTTTAGTGTGTAGCGCCCGAGATGCCTTAGGATCTTCAGGCAAATTTCTGTGCTCGAGAAAGTCAATGATCTCATTTCTCCAGTCCCGAACCAAATTGGTTGCCTTTACCTCGTAATAATTATTCGCGTCCAATACCAAATGCATAAGCTATACGACTGTGCTGGAGTCCGATCTCATTTCCATGGACGATTCAAGATTGGCTATGCATCTGCTTCCACATTTTCTTCCCTTAGGAAATGTGTAATTGACCATTCCCTAAACTGAGAGAGCATAGCCTGGACTTTCACTACATATTGTTGCATGCGTTTCTCTTTGGCTTCGAAGATTCCGTAGACTTGATTTACTACTAACTTGTTAGTCAGAGGAACAATTCTTATGGCCTGCCTTATAGGTTTCTCCCGAGGGCGTGGTTAGCACTATGTCGAGCCCCGACCCCTTCACATTGGAAGCTTCATCTCTAAACAAGGTCCAAACTCCTGATGTCGATTTTGATACCATTACTTCTTCTTTGGTAGCCAAAGGTAAGAGTCCCGCACTGAAGTTGGCCAAAACTTGTGACTTAATCACAATCCTAGGTTTAAATTCTATGTCAAATTTACTCATTTTGACTACCCACTTGGCCAGCCTACCTGACAGTTCAGGTTTATGAAGAATATTTCGCAAGGGAAAAGTCGTCAGCACGACTATTGGATGACATTGGAAATAAGGCCTTAGTTTTCGAGCGGCTACTACGAGGGGTAAGGTCAATTTCCAGATTTGGGTAGCGAGCTTCTGCACCCGTTAAAAGTTTACTAACATAATAGATAAGAGATTGCGTAACTTCGTCCTCACAGACTAAAACGGTACTTATCGCTACTCCGAGACAGTTAAGTAAATCAGCATTTGTTCGCCTTCCTTCGATTTTGATAGTAATGGAGGGATTGACAAATACCTTTACAAATCCTTCAAAGCCTGATGACATTCCGGATTCCATTCGAAATTGTTCTTCTTTTTGAGTAGTGAAAAGAAATGATGGAATTTCTTTGAAAACCTGGAAATGAACCTGCTCAAAGTGGCCAGTCTCCCTGTCAATATTTGAATCTTCTTCATGCTTGATAGATGGTCCAGGATGTCTTCGATGGCCTTAATTTTATCAGGATTAACCTCGATCCCCCTTTTCTTGCGACACTAGGAATCCCAAGAGCTTACTGGAGCTGACCCCGAATGCACACTTCTCGGGGTTAAGTTTCATGTTGTTCATCCTTAAGGTGTCAAAGGTTTCTTCCAGGTGTTTTATGATCACCTATCGCATTGAACCGATATCAAGCAATCGAGTTACCTCTTCTTTGATGAATTTGTTTCTGACCTCGACAATAGGACGTTTTCTGTCTTATCAGAGGGCTGTTGGGATACATGCTTAGTTTATGCACGGTCACTTCTAGGGGGATACCTGTCATATCCGCATACGAGCACGCAAAATAGTCAACATTAAATTTAAGAAACTCGATAAATCCAGACCTGAGCTCGGGGTTTAGTCATGTCCCCAAGTGGAACGTCCTCTCCAAGAACTTTTCAAACAATGCGACTTGTTCAAGTTCTTCTGCTATAGAGTTTATTGTGTCCATTTCTTCTGGTTCCTAAAAACACCTAGATACGTGGTGGGATCCCGATGACTCCTCCCCCTGGTTGAATTCGCTCGACTTAGGAGCATGCATTGGTTCCTGTAATTGTTATGCCGCAGGCTCCTCACCTTTGCTACTGGAAACTGAGATTGCACTCATCTCCCTTGATGTCGTTTGGTCACCTCTTATTTGTTTAATTCCTTAGGGAGTTGGGAATTTCAGCAATTGATGATATGTTGATGGCACAACCTTCATCTCGTGCAACCTCGGTTTCCCCAAGATAATATTATAGCCCATACAGCCGTCAACTACCTAGAAAAAGGTCATCTTCATCACCCCCTCGGTATTTGTGGGCAGCAGGATCTCTCATCGGGTTGTCACGCTCGCTAGGTTGAACCAGGCGAGGAGTTTTGTGGCTGGAATGATACTTCCAGTGAGCTTGGCTTGCACCAATACTCTCCACCGGATAATATTGGTCCAACTTCCTAGGTCCACCAAAACACGTTTAATTTTAAAATCTAACACATTTAAAGAGATTACCAATTCATCATTGTGTGGTAGCAACAGTCCATCTGTGTCTTCCTCCGTTAAAGTAATGACATCCTCATCGACTTCCCAGAATCTCATACTATGGGACACTAACACCTTCAATTTTTTTGCCGCCAAAAATGTCACACCATTAATCTCGTTCCCCCTAAAAATCATGTTGATCGTCAAGCGTGGGGGATCTTCTTCTGCTTTCGAAGGTTCTGAATTATCATGATTGCGACCGTAGTTGTTTTTAGCCTGCTCGCTTAAATATTCTCTGAGATGGCTATTTTTCAGCAATGTTTCTACCTCTTCACATAGATGATGGAAGTCCCTTGTCCGGTGGCCGTTGATCCCATGGTATTCGCACACAAATTAGGATCTCGTTGGCTAGGATCGGGTCTCATTGGATTCGGGAACCGTGCTTCTTTAATATTCCTCATAGCCTACACCAGCTCCACTACGCTGATGTTGAAGTTGTATTCCAAAATCTGTTGTAGGAAGAATCTCGAGAACCCAATATCTCTTTGTCCTACAATGACTTGTTATTCCGGCAGGGATCAATTTTTCTATCAAACCTCGGTCGCGTACTTTGGCCCGCTCATAGGATAAAAATCGACCACTTGAATACCGTCGATCTATGTCGAAATTATTATTTAATTTATTTGTATTCTTCTCCCGAGCCCAACCCTTGGCCGACGCCGGGAAACTGAGCTCATAATCCTCACTTCTTATCTGTGACTCGTACCGGTTGTGAACATCTGCCCATGTTGTTACCTGGAACTCGAGCAGACTTTCTTTCAATTTTAGGGAAGCATCAGAACTTCTCATATTCAGCCTTTTAGTAAATGCTTCTGCTGCATATTTGTCTGGTATAGCCGGGAGCAACATTCTTTCTTTCTGGAATCGGGTCACGAACTCCTACAACGATTCCTGAATATGTCGGCCTTGCGGGCATGTACCTTCCCGTCCCTAACATAGGCCTTGATAAAAGAGTCTCTGAGCACCTCGAAGGAATCTATGGAGTGCTCGGGTAGGAATGAATACCATGTCAGGTCCCCCTTCGTGAAGGTCTCCCCGAATTTCTTCAATAATACTGACTCAATCTTGTGTAGAGCTAAATCGTTTCCCTTCACCGCCATTATATAGCTGGTGATATGCTCCTGAAGATCTGAAGTCCCATCATATTTCGGCACGTCTAGCATTTTGAACTGCTTCGGGATCCATTCTGGTGTCGCACTTGGTTTGAGCAGCAATTTGGTATATTTCTTTGAATTTTGCCCTTTCAACACTGGTGGTGCGCCTGGAATCTGATCCATATGGGCGTTTGTTTTCCTCATAAACTGTATGAATTCGGTTTTAAATGGATCATTCCCGTTGTTGTTATCGGATTCGCTATCGCTCCCCCGGTCCTTTCAAAGCCAACTTCTCCCCTCGGGGTGTTGTTGCCGACCCTCTACATTGTTTGATATACGGGAGGAACTGGATCTCGTCCATTCACGTTGTTGGACGCACCCGACAATGCTTGCCTTAATTCCGTCATGACCTGATTCTGTCGTGAGAGATGGCCCATAATATCCTTTTGTTGCTCCCTCATGATCTTTATTGTTTCAACAACGTGCCCGTCTTCAACATCATCAGGAGTTGCCTCTCGAACATGTCACAGATATTGCTTACCATGAACCAACGTGGCCTTACCCCTCGTTACGGGTATCACTGATTGAACTTTCATGCTGAGGCTAGTTTCATTGGGCCTCAACGTTGTGTACTATGTTGACATTCTTATCTGCCATTTTCCGTGATTTTTGCTAAGAACAAAGAATCAAACAGGTTAGAAATAGATGCAAGGATCAACTCAATTACACAATTGTCTAAACCCTGCGGTGAGCACCAAATTGTTTACCCGTTAAATGTTACAGTTGACTTTATAAGTGGTTTATAGACTGTCACGACCCAAAATCCACAAAAAGGTCGTGATGGCACCTAACACCGCCGTTAGGCAAGCCAAAAGGTGAATGAATAACTTTTTTACTCATTTTAGTATTTGAAATCATAATTTTCATTAATTAAGGAGTACGAAATAGAATTTACAGGATAAGTGATAATATTTACACGAACTACAATAATGAACAATCCCGTAAAAACCCCCCAAACCCCGATGTCAAAAGTGCATGACCATCTATTAATGAGTACGACAATGATACAATATCCGTCTGAAATACAACTTAAACGGGGAAAATAAATAACTCTGATAGAGACTCTGCATGTTGTGGATCGTATCAAGGAAGTGCAGTCCACCGTAAAGTCCCCGTAGCAACCGTTCCTCTGCACCCAGAGGACCACCAGAAACATATACGTATATCTGCACAATAAGTGCAGCAAGTGCAACATGAGTACGTAAATCAACGCATATCCAGTAAGTATCTAGCCTAGCCCTAGAGAAGTAGTGACGAGGGGTCGATATCGACACTTACTAGTGGTTCAATAAGACAGATACAGTAAAAAGTAAACAGATATGGGGCAGAGTAAATAATCAAGATAAACAAGTATGAATATGTGGTACAATCCTCCTCTCAACAATAAACTCAAACTCTCGATTAGCAGTTATCTCCTCCACCGGAGTATGAAAATAGATAATGGACCTCACCGGATAGGTCGTCATAATTCAAATCAGGAAAACTCCCAGATACACTGGCTTTTTGGACAAATAATACGCACGATTTCGTAGAAGTGTTTTGTAGAAATGCCGAGGCGTATGGACCTACCCTATCATAATCTAGTATATAATTGTAGATACATCTATTATATTTCCGAAGCGAACAACCTGCTCCCATGAGAGTGTGGTACATAATTCGGCTGAGCCGAACAGCCCGATCCCATAAGATACGCGCAATGCTGAGGGTCGAACAACACGAACCATAGAAGTATCTATCCTGTCGAGGCGAACGGCCTGATCCCATTAGAATAAGAAGTTTTGACGGGTCCTTTACCCCACTCTCGAATGGGCATGTGAGTTATAAGAAGCTTTGGGAAAACCTTTCAATGAGAACGCATAACGCGGAAGAAATTCGTAAGAGGGGTACAATTATTCGCAGCTAATCACGAAGCCCGTTGAATCTCTACAATAGCGAGTCTATCGCTCTACACAAGTCTAGTCTCAAGTTATAATGTCAAATAAAGGAATTTAATAGACAAGGAACAAGTCAAATAGTATAGCTACAAAATGGTGTGAACCTAAGTCTACCCAGAAAATAACATGGATTTAGCTACGCACGGACTCTCGTCACCTCGTGCATACGTAGTCCCGCAAAAAATAACACATATCAAATACATCACCTAGGGGTAGTTTCCCCTTCACAGAGTTAGACAAGAGACTTACCTAGCTCCGAAGTTCCATAACCGGCTCCAATGCCACTCTAACACCTCAAATTGTTGTCCGTCACTCCAAAACTAGTCAAACAATGTGCAAACATATATTCTAATACACATAATAAATCAATTTATAACAATCCTAACTCCGCTCGAAAAGTCAATAAAGTTGAACCTCAGGCCCACGTGCCCGAATTCTGAAAATTTTTGAAAATAAATATTACCCATAATTCATATGGTCTATATCTAGAAAATCATCCATTTCACCCATGAATAGACCCTCAAATCAAGGATTTACCATTTCTCAACTTTGAGGCTAAATATACCAATTTCTACAATCCAAATACGGATAAAATAATAACCAGCAGAAATAATCTTGCAGAAAAATCAAAATAAAGATCTTATATTTACCCCCTTGTTGAGAAGAGAACAACGCCGTGAATATCACCTCAAACGGAGCTCTCAAGATAAAACATTGTCCAGATGATTTTTCTTCATCGCCTTCTCAGGAGACCTTCGCGTTCACGAAAAGTAATTTTTCGTGTTGACCGGTCAACCCAGAAATCCTTCTTTATGTTTACGGAACCTCTATCACGTTAGCAAAGAACAAAGTTTCGCACCAGAAATCAGCAATTTTGTCTGACACGAAAATGGGCATAACTCTCTCATACGACATCGAAATTCGACGATTCTGGTTGCTATGGCTCCATAATTATGATCCGGATCTAATGGTTCAATACAATAACAAACCAAAGGTCATTTGATCAATATATTTCCCTTTATGCCCAAAGAAACGACTCTGTAACATCAAATAAGAGCACGACATAACTCAAACGCCTCTAAAACATACCCGAGGCCCGCGAGACCTCGTCCAATTATTCAAACCAGTCCCAAAACTTAATACGAACTTAGTCAAAGCGTCAAACAACGTCAAGAAACATCAAAATCATGAATTGCGCCTCGAATCAAACTTATGAATTTCTAAATTTCCAAATTCTACATCTTGTGTCAAAACATATCAAACCAATCCGGAATGACTTCAAATTTTGCACACAAGTCCCAAATGAATCAGGGACCTATTCCAACTTCCGGAAAAGATATCCCTCCTTGATATCAAAAAGTCCATTCCCAGTCAAACTTTCCAAAACTTTCAAATTTCCAACTTTCACCAAATGACCCCAAAATGACCTACGTACCTCCAAATCCGCATCTGGATGCGCTCCTAAGACCAGAATCACCATAAGTAGCTATTCCCAGGCTCGGAATCCCAAACAGACGCCGATAACATTACAATACACTTAAACCCAAATTTATGAAATTCTTCCAAAATGCCAACTTTCCACAATAAACGTCGAAACGCTCCTCGGTCATCCAAAACCGACCCGGACA
Source organism: Nicotiana knightiana (assembly GCA_005239525.1). NCBI lineage: Eukaryota > Viridiplantae > Streptophyta > Magnoliopsida > Solanales > Solanaceae > Nicotiana > Nicotiana knightiana. Next base: position 4,834 of record ML438379.1, on the reverse strand, counting down.
TACGTCCAAGTCCAAAATCATCATACGAACCTGTTGGAACTTTCAAGTCCCGATTCCGAGGTCGTTTACTCAAAAGTCAAACCTTAGTCAATTTTTCCAACTTAAAGCTTCTGAAATAAGAATTTTCCATCTGATTCAACTTCGAACTTCCTGAAATTCAATTCCGACCACACGTGAAAGTCATATTATCTGAAGTGGAGCTACTCAAGTCTCCAACCGTTGAATAAAGCGCTAGAGATCAAAACTACCGGTCGGGTCATTACATAGACAAGTGAATCAATTTTATCCTAAAATAATAAATTAATTAGACAAGAATGTAAGACTTAGCCTTGAAATCAAGATAAAACGACAGAATCTTGGTTCCGGGAGCAGAGCTTCCAGAGGTAGTAAGAACAATATTAATAAAATCAAGAGGATAAAATAGTATTAAGCTTTTCGATAGAGTATAGTATTAGCTTTATCAGAAAATTTGTCTCTCCTACAATGGTTGTAGAGCTCACTAATTATAGTTGCACCTAGGGAACAAAGTCCTAGGATCAAGCTCCTTTTTAATGACAATTATGAGGGTCATTGAAGAATTTGTAATGGTAGGCAGTGAATGTTATACTTTCTATAACGGACCATGTACTTAATGTTATAGAACATTCTCCATTTAATGATATCGGGTGGCATGCAGTTATTTTGCCTTTATGAATACCTTCTCTCCAATAACAAATGGGATGGTTGCCTCCAAGCTTGATAGTCTTATGTGTTTGGCTCCACGTGTCGCTTTATCATGCGAGCATTTAATATGAACATATTTTACCACATACATTATTAAATATAGATTATAATTTGGAAAATAAATAAGATAGAGTAGTATAATTTAGTTAACCTTTATTGTATAATTCAGTCATGGTAGGGATGTTTGTTGACCAACCAATCTATATTATATTATCAAATACTCCTTTTGTTTGGAAAATAAATAAAATAAAATAGTATTTTAATTTAATTAAAATTTTTATATAATTTAGTTATGGCATGGTTTTTTTTTTTTGGACAAAGAATCAATTGAAAAGTACTTTTTGTATTTTACACATTCCTTTTAAGTTGAAATAATAATTACCTATTTAGTACAAGCTTTGTATTTGACCTTATTTGTGTACAATATACATTATTGTAGATATCTTTAATTAAACTTTTGTGTATAATTCAGCTATAATATGTATTTTTTTTAGAAAGAATCAATTATATTTTCGTTTTGCATCTTATACATTCTTTTTAGGGAGAAGGGTTAGAAATGCCCCTCTACTATCAAATATTATTTAAAGTTACTCTCTGTTATATTAATCGATCAAAATTGCCCCTACCGTCTTACTATTGAATATATTTTCCCCTCATTTGATGGAAGGAACATGTGGTAGTCTTCTAACTATTTCTAATACCCAACTAATTGCCCATACTGTATACCCAGTATCCATAACTTTAGACCTGACACATTCTTAGACTTAATCAATTAAAACCTCGTCCATTTCTCTTATTTTATCTTCTAAACAAGAGAAGCTCATTCCTCCATGACTAAGTGCTTTCAAATTTCTTACAAATTGAGTTTTGTTTCAGAGTATAGGACTATAGGCCAAGAAATTGCTTTAAGCATTCCTTGTTTATTGCCTTGATTTTCAAATCAGAAATCAAAAAAAAAAATGAAAAAGGAAATTTTGTGTTGTTGGATGCTTGAAAATCCAAAAATTGATTTGATTGTTTGGAGCTGCCCTTTGAATCAGAATTTAGCAACTGACTTGAAGAACTAGGTAAAAAAAATCAAACTCCAACTGATGGGTTCTTAAGTTTTTAAAGTTGGAATAATAATTATTTAAGTTTTGACTTATTTTACTGAAATAATTATCTATGTTTGTTTTGTTGAGCATTGAAGGATTTGATAATAGTTTGTAGTTGGCAGTTGAGCATTAATCAAATTCTAATTATGGTTGTTGTTGAGAATTGTGATTGCAAATATCACGATGAATTTAGAGTTCTTTGAACTAGAATTGTCTATATTGAAATTCTTTTAAATCTTGTTGCTTGAGAATTGGATCATGGTTTTATATGTGCTTAAATCAAGGAGATTAGCTAGTGCTCGTTGGAAGAATTTAGTGCTAAATTTAAGGGCCACCATTTTTGAACACATCCATATTTTGGACGAAGGAATTTTTGTTGCGAAGGAGATGAGATAAACAATGATGGGTCGGGTTTAGGGTTATAGATATCGGGTATCCAATATGGGCAATTGATTGGGTATTAAAAATATTTAGAAGGTTTTCATGTGTCACTTCCGTTAAATAAGGGGCAAATATATTCAATAGTAAGACGGTAGGGGCATGTTTGATCGATTAGTATAATGGAGTTGATAGTAGAGGGATATATCTAACTCTTTTTCGATATTTTTAAGTTAAAATAATAATTTTTTATTTGAAAGTTAAATAATAGAGAGAGTAGTACAAGCTTTGTTGTATCTACCTTATTTGTGTACAATATAGATAATTGTAAGTATTTTTTTTTTAACAATGAAACAATCAAAATACATGTTTTGACACTTACAAATACCTTTAATATAAATTAGGTTTTCAGAAAACTAAGGCTCTGGCTCCTTTTAAAGTCTTTCCTTATAAATCTTTCTTTTAGCAACTTTTGTTTAGGTTTGGCTTTTCTACATTGCTTAGGGTTTAGTTTTCGCACAAACAATCACAGTTTGACATACTGCAAAGTATGGATCCAAACTTTAATTATATCAGCAAAATATCAACTACCAAAATGTGTTGGAATTTTAAGGGTCGTATTGTTAGATTATGGCACGTTCCAAACCGCGAGAAACCAAAAAATCCTAACTCAGCTGAATTAATTATTCAATATGAAAAGGTACATACTCTTTTACCTGCTATTGTTTTTTCCGGTCTTTCGAGGTGTGATGTATTTTCTTTAAGTTATGCGCCTAAATTCATCCGAAATTAATTTTGGCTTTTTGTAATGATTTTAATTTTTAAATTTATTTAATTGACACAAATTTGTATGTTTGATCATGCTTTTACAGCTTTGGACCTAGCACACACATTAAAATTCCTAAACATATTAAATGTTTTGGAGTTTCAAATCACTCTATCATTCTTAATGTAACGACCCGGTCGGTCGTTCCATAGAAATTTCATTATTATTCCTGTTTTTGACTTGTCATAGGTTGGTTATATTGTTTATGATGTGTTAGAGTTGGTAGGCTCGAAATCGAAATGGCTGTAACAAGAATTTAGTCATTTAGTCTTTAAAAATAACCTTAGAGTTGGAAAAGTCAACTGAGAGTTGACTTATTGGTAAACAATCTCGGAATACGGATTTTATGGCTCGCATAGCTTCATTAGGTGATTTGGGACTTAGGAGTGTGTTCGGAATATTTTTGTGAGGACCGGTGTAGAATTAGGCTTGAATTGGCGAAAGTTAGTTTTTGGTGATTTTCGATCGGCAGTGGAAAATAGGCTATCGGGATCGAAATGGAATTCCGAAAGTTGAAAAATGTTCTTAATGTCATTTTGGATATGTATGCAAAATTTTAGGTCAATCGGAGTTGTTTTGGATCGTTTCGGCATAGTTGGTGGGTTTTAGAAGTTTCAAAGTCCTTAGGCTTGAATACGATGTGATTTTGGTGTTTTGATGTTATTTTTTATTTTTTAAGAGTGCAACTAATTTGAATGATCATTTATGAGGTATTGCTAAAATTGGTTGGGGTCCCGAGGGGCTCAGGATTGATATCGGGCGGTTAACGGGCATTTTGGGCCTTAGGAATCTGCTGAAAATCTGGTGTTCTGTTGCTGATGTCCTTGTACACGATCGCAGAGATACATTCGTGATCGCGTTGGCTTGTTGGTGGCAAAGGTGAAATTGTTCTTTGCGATCGCAGGGTCAGGGATGCGATCGCGTAGAGTGGTGAGGCTGTGCATCGTGATCGCGGGACCATAATCGCGATCGCATAGAAGAATCTAGAGTGGCAACAAGGCATTGGAAATTACTTTATGCGATCGCATAGAGCTGGTCGCGGTCGCATAGGTTAGGAGGTTTAAGCATCACTGTCACAAGGCATATGTCTCGATCGCAGTGAATAAAATCGAGGGTCAGTGAGTTTTCCCTCCGCGATCGCGTGGGTCTTTCCGCGATCGCGATGAAGGAATCCCTAGGCAGTATATAATTAAACTCCCCGCGACCATTAAACCTTTTAACACCATTTTTTGGACGGGAAAAGAGCTTAGAGGAAATTTTGAAGAGAGGAAATCATTGTGCTTTATTGAGGTAAGGATTTTGGACCCTAAAACTCGATTATATGTGATTAAGGAACATAATATCAGTATTTAATTCATGAAAATCAGTAGATAAAGATGGGGTTAGGGCTTGAGATTTTGAGACCTTTAGGGATCGATTTGAGAGGTCAAACGAACTCCGATTTTAGCGTTCTTTATATGTACGGACTCGTGAGATGATGAAGAACATTCTGATATAAAAATTGTCGAGTTTCGAGACGCGGTCCTGGGGGGCGGGTTTTGGCTAAATTCAAATTTTATACTAAAATTGGTACTTTTCAATTGGAATTCATTCCTTTAGCATAATTTGATGATAAAAATCTGAACTTGGTAGATTTGGAGCGCTCGGAAGTTGATTCGAGAGGAAAGCGGGTTGCAGAATAGCTTTTCGGGATAGTTTGAGATAAGTAATGTCTTTAAATCCTGTCCTGAGGGTATGAAACCCCACATTGTGCATCCTTTCACGGATTTTGGAATGCAAAGATTGGAAATATATTCCTTTTTAGGCAACTATT
>ML438375.1:4851-51193 GCA_005239525.1 Nicotiana knightiana | reverse complement strand
CCCTAAAAGGTGCCGAGTAAATGCAGAACCAATCTGAAAAGGACACGTGGTATGAGCATTAAATGGAAGTGACAAACGACGCCTATGGTGCAGAGAAGGATACAATGATTCAAGGAAAAGCGGCGGTAAAATATTCCCGCCATAAATGAATATCCACTTACCAAATATTAATCGTTAAATATATGGTAAGTGGGTGGACTATCTGTATTGGTAAAAAAGAGTTTTACACGTAAGCCAACTTTTGAAAACTCAGCCAGTCACGTGGACACAGGAAAATGCGACAACTGGATGTGATTCTTTGAAGAGATACGGTACAAAGATAAATGGTTCAGTAAACCCACGAATTTATCAGCCACGGAAAACTGAACTTGATCAAAACGGGAAAGAGGCACGGTCAGAATAAATCTAGACAAAGCTACGGGCAGATTCAAGGACCCACAATTGATTACTCGAACGTTATGTAACCGAACCCCAATTACCATTATCCTTTGTAACGCCTAATTAATGTCATAATTAGTCATTAATGAGTAACCATAGTAAGAGTCGTACACTGTAAGAATCTCCTATATAAGGGAAGGGAATACAGCTTGTAAAGGCATCTGATTCTCGGATACAATTAACTTCAATTTTTTGTTTCTTCAATATTGTCTATTATTTATTTTTCTTCATTACTTTGATTATCAGTAACCCGTATTCATCTTAAAAATAAGCTTTAGCCAAAGGGTCTAATTCTTTGGTTAAACACCGACAGTGAATAGTATTTCTGTGAACGAGCAGAACCTATGCTCTGATATCACTTGTTGGGAATAGATCCCCTACAGAAATAATATTCATGGTGATAAAAGAGGAATAATAGCGTAGCACCGAGATACGATAATCAACAATAATAAAAGAGTGACAATGACACTAAGATTTTACGTGGAAAACCCTTCCGAATAAGGGGAAAAACCACGACCCTGAGAGGAGCAACTGATATCACTATAGTAAGGAATTTTACACTTTGTAGGCCCGAGTAAAATACTACAAAGACCATTACAATACTCAAAAGAAATAACTCTCTTTTGATATTTTCACCTCACTACAATATCGCTCACACTCTCTATTTTTTCTCACAGACTATTTTTTTATACCCTGGCTGTGATGTCTCACTCTTTATTTCTCTCTTTGTTGGTGTGCTAAAAGAAGTGAAAGAGCTCTCCTTTTATAGGAGAAAATACGTAGACTCTAAGAATGCTAAAGGATGAGCTTCAATTCTCCTCCATTCATTTTCAAACTCGGGGCCAAAGTAATAATAGGCACATGCCTATTACAAATGGGATGGACCCCACAATCTAATAGTGTATTAAATAACTGCATCTTGATAACTTTTAAGTTAGGTGGTGTGAAGATCTAAGGTGTTATGTAAGACGCATCCAACTCTGTTTCATGGAATATATCTGCAGTTGTTGTTGTTTGTTTGAGGATTTAATAGTTCAGACTAGGGAAGGGAAATCTGCTCAAGATGTCTTCTTTTATTCAGGGTTGAATTCTAGTATTCAAGATGCTCATAATCCTACGTGGAAATTAGCTTATGAAATTGGGTCGTGACAAGTATGGTATCCATCTATTGCATCACAAATTTATTGAGTTTGCTTCGTGGAAGATATGTCTTATATGCATATTGGTGATTCTTTTGTTTTCTGCAAACCTTTTTCATTTTGTTTGTTAGATTTGATCGGGTTGTGAGACCTGTCTCTGTTCCACACTTCTCCCAGTACAAGCTCTCCAGGTTACTGCTCAAGCACTTTGAGAAACTTGATTTCTGTACGATGAACTCTAAAAAGCGTGAGCATGGCTCTATTGACGAGAGGCACATCTTTATGGGGCATGAGTGCATTGCAATCAATGATGCTGAGCATGGCGTCAGTGTAACAACTTTTTTCCTTACTGAAGGGAAGTATATAAGGAGAGATATTCAGTGTCGTTTCCTTGTTGGTACAAATGGTGCAGGAAGTACAGTTAGAAAGTCCTTAGGAATTAACATGAGAGTAGGGATGTAAATAGGGCAGGCCAGGGTAGGGCGGGGCAGGGCAGGGAGTATTTTTTTTTTTTTTAAATAGCAGCTCATGACTGAGTGACACCGGATCCGGGGTTGGAGGTTTAAATTTAGTTTTTCAAATGTTGTTTTTAAAACTTCAGATTCTTAGTATTATCAATAAATTCGTTTAAAATCGTATTTTTACTGGAAATTGAATTTAGCTTAGTTAAAAAGGGCAGCTTGCCTGGTTCCATGACAGGCGCCATCACGACTCCGAAATTGGGTCGTGACAGCTCTGATACCAATTGATGGATTATTATACGCAGCGGAAACAATCCAGTATCAAAATCACATGTAATCTAGACAACTAACATAAACGGGGTTTCACGGGTTACCTCTTGAAGCGTGAACATATCTGTTTTTCGCGTGAGTCTTCAATTCCATAACTTTTCAATGGAATCTCCACCACCGGCACAATCGTGATCCTCGAACGTTCCACGGTCTTCTACTGTATTACCCAAATAATACTCGGAAATAGCAATTTCGTGTGGGCAAAATTTCTAGGAAAATATGCTGAAAATTTCGGCCACCATGGCTGAAAATTTCGGCCATCTTTCTCTCTCTTTTCTAGGTGAAAAACCTTATGTATTTATAGCACAAGTTTTAAGGGTAAAAAACTCTTTTCCAAAACCTGTTGAGTTTTCTTTTCCACCAGAAAAGGATTCCTTTATTTCCTATTATTTAGGCACAGTAGGGACCACATAATTTAATTAACAAGGCTCAAATTATGAAATTAATTTCTAATTTTCGAAATTAATATCTACCATAATTAATTACGAATTATTCCACTAAAAATTCGTAGTTGCACTCCTTATTCAATTTTAAAATTCATCCATTAAATCTTATTTAACTCCCCGTGTTAAGATTCAGATACTAATCAATTAAATTAAATTACTGACAATTTAATTTATTGATTATTTCCCTTAGACTTTCGCTTAACTTATTTCATGCGTCGGATAAAAATCCATCGGTNTATTACTTCGCCAATGTACATTATTATTATCCAATTTACCAGGCATATTGACCCGCGAAAGAATCTCGCCTTTTAATAAATCAAAACAATAATAATATACACAACTAATAATAATTATATCAAGATTAAGAGTATAAGTATATTTAATGGCTAGAGAGCTTATTTTATTAAGTCAGTATAAAATACTTATCTCTACTAGGTCCGTTCAATACATACAAAATGTACTAGCATAAGAAGTTGAAATTAAACCATTTCCATAATCAAGATAAATTATATTTAATCTTGTGCTACAATCATCCATGATGGTTTGTCCAATTCCATCATTAGATTGTGAATTCAAACTTTATACTTATAAGAACCGATGATTTAATCTTTCGTGTATAAGCTAAACTCTATACACTAAATCATCTAGTATATAAGTAAAGGACACAGACGAATATATGATATATTTAAAACTTTATTAAAATTGAATAAATAATTGTTCCATAATAAATATCATATCCAAACCAAACTCATAGTTAATAGTATATATCCCAACAATTTAAACATATGTGGTGCAAATAATATCCCATAACAACTCAAAATTGTATTGTTATTTATTAAACTTGCTTTCTACTTCTTTTTAGTATGTTTCTACCTAGAAAACTAATGTTGAACTTTGATGAGTTTTCTTTTTTTCCTTACTTTTGTCTTAAGACGGAACGCAAAAGAACAAATATAGGTAACGACAATCCCTTTTCTTTCTTTTTTTCTTCTTTTTTTTCGGTTTTGTCAGTTCAACATAGCTATTAAAGGTAGTTTAAAAATTAAAATCCCCAAATTGATGATGAAATGAACTACTCGACATACATACATTTATTTGGTCGAGCATTACGCTTGAGTAGAAGAATAAAGGAACAGTAATAGAAATTTTCTCTGAAATTGTAATTATTAAAAGCAGAAATCAGAACTTACACGACTCATAAAGTACCTCATCCGTTCTAAAAGAATAATATTTTGTTTATTTGAGTAATATATTATTTTGAAAAAATTACAAGAAAATACACATGACTTCACACCATAACAAAAAATAGCCCATATTTTAAAGGTTTACCCATCCTAGCCCATATTGTACATATTTTGAAAGCACAAGCAAATTCAAAATATGTGTTCTTACAACAATTGCTTCTAAAAGCTANTAAATTTGTGTTCTTACAACATTGCTTTCGCTCTCTTCTTCTCACATCCTCGACATATGCTTCAAGGGGCTGTATATTTTCTGCTTCTCCTCTTGTGTCACCTGGTTGCAATGTAAGAAAATTGAAGAGTAGAAGTCCACCATTGAAGACCATTCAAAGCTTTGCTTTCGAAAATGATTTTTTTTTTTTTTTGTTAGTTTTTTGGATTGGTTGTTGTTCCAATTGACTGAAAATATCAAAAGAAGTTCAAAATTTAAATTTGAAGTGATTTGGAGTAGATTTGAGCAAGATTTGAATTAAATTTCAGAGAAGACGCAAGGAAGAAAAAGAAGTCAGTTTTTTGTATAAGTATGTATAATCTTGTATAATAGTGTATATGAGTGTATAAACAAATCTTATACACTTTTATACACATTTATACAAGCGTCTGTAGACAAACTTCTTCCACGATTTTCAGTTGCAATCTTGTTCAAAACCAGTCCAAATCTCCATGAAATGACTTCAAATTTTATATACAACCTCTTTATACTATTTCTAGCAAACACCCACTCCAAATTTCTCTCAAAATCAAATTCGGAATTTAAACCCACATATTTAAGCTTGTTAAAAATCTAATTTTCACCACCCAAATGAATTTTGTTTGTTGAACTAATATTTGATTAACAATTACTGGTTTCAATATTAATTTAAATGCTTGAGGAATCCTTTTTAAAAATTAAATAGTAATTTTGAGAACCTATTGGAGTTGGATGTTGAGTTTTAACCTATTATTTTTGGGTTAGTTGATTGTAAATTGAAATATGAGCTATAAAATTGAAAAACATGAATCCCAGTTGTTCTAATGTGAAATTTTTCCTATTATTTTTACTATAATTCGATCAAATATTTTAATAAAAAGTATTCGAATATATAAAAATTGTGATTTGTGATATTTCTATTTAGGTTTTAATATGTAAAACTTTATTTAAAAACAAATTAAAAATCAATATCAAAATTCACAACAAAAATTAAATTCGTTGAGCCTCAACGCTTAACCATCCCATTTTTCTTTTAGGACGAAGGGAGTAGTGATTTTAGCTTAAACTAAAATACATTTGATATTTGAAAACCCCTAAATCAATTGACCAATTTGAGGTTTTTTTTGATAATTATCTAAAAACATTCCGAAAAAATAAACTGAGACACCTTTACTTCAAAAGTCTATTTTTCTTATTTGTTACACTTTCGGTCAAACTTATTGAGGACATAACCTTATATAGGAGGAAATGAAGATTACGGATTAAGGTGAAAAATTAGCAGGTAGTCGAGCGTTATCTCGCTTTCTTATGGGAGAGGCTTGATGGTAGTTTGGAGCCCATTATCAGCTTCTCTGTTCATACAAGTAGTATTACTACTATTCTCGTATTGTCTTATTCTTTAATCCCTATTACTACGTGTTGTTTGTTGTACTTCGGTTATCTTAATATTTTGTTGATGTTAATGCCCTTTTTCAAATGCTTCTTAATGCCTTCCTTATTAGTATTTTTTTTATGCCTTCTTCACTGTCAAGTTTTTTTAAAAGGAATACTTCATTAAGCTGACGGTCTATCAGAAATATTCTGTCATGACTCAAAATTTCTTCAAGTCATGACGGCACCTAACCGTACCTGCTAGGCAAGCCAAACAATAAATGACATAACTCGAATGAAAGATCATCAATAATCAATTGACGATCAATTTTAGCCCTCCCCTTTTAATTAATTTACCATGCTTCCTGATTAATAATAATTAATAAAATATATTTATAGAATTTAACACTGCTTGGGTTTGTTAAAATTGGTTAATACTGTTTGTTTAGCATTTAACGGAGACTAAAAGTGATAAGCTTAGGTAAACTTAAAGGACCAAATCTGTTAACTGTAAATAAAAAGGATCGCCTTTAAACCTACTCCCAAACATTAAGGATCATTTTTGTCATTTTCTCTGTGTGTTTGGAGATGCTTGGATAATGGTCAACGACCCCCCTTGAGCAGTGCTAAGTATACCAACAGCCAGAGAGACCTGAGGCGCAAGAACATCATTTGCCAAATAAAATTTTGTCAATGGATGGCAATTCTAGAAAACGAAATAGAAAGAGAATTGAATAAGTAATTTGTACTCCCTCTCGTTCACTTTTTCTTGTCCAATATTCTAAAAATATATTTTTACTCTTATTTATCACGTTTAGCATATCAAGAAAAAACAAAAAAAAAAAAGAAAATTGTTGTTTTACCCTTAATTCATTTACCAAAACTTCTTGAAAAGCTAATGGTCAATTTTAGCTAACCAATGCTTAATATTGGGATTGACACAAACCTCTTCGTTAACCTTCTTTATCCTTTTAAAATTCATGGCATCAGTAATGCAACTTATGCGTTTTTACTGTTTCTCTCAAGTCTATAGGAGATTTTGTTATATTCTAATTATACAGTCTTTGACTCTTTATTGGTATATGAACGTGAAATTGTTAACACGCATTGATTCAGAAACCTTAGCAGGAACAAAAGTAGAGCAAATATACATCACAATTCTAAGGCAAGCATCTCACAAGGTGCATCAGAAATAATCACATATTTTTACATCACAAAATAGTTAATCATATTAGCTCTAATAACTACGTACGATTAACCATCTGCTTCTCACGTTCCGTGAATAGCCGAATATTGAGGAATATCCAGAAAGGCATATCGAGAATCGGCCTGGAAATTTGGTTTTAATTATTGAGATTAAGTAACAACTAATCGAGGTATTATAGTAAAATACTCGTGTCAATCATTATTTCTTAAGGGGCGTGAAAAGTTCAAAGTAAACAAATAAAAGTGAACGGAAGGAGTACTTAAAAAAGAAAATAGGTAATTTTAATCTTTTATAATCAAAGGATGATTGGCTTCTGATCAGAGGAGGCAAAATGGTTAAAAGAAAACAATTATCCACCCATATTATCCATTAAAAAATGGGTTGGATAATGAACTTTTTAAAAACAGGTCGAATATGGATACGAACCATATTATCCACTTAGAAAACGGATAACCAATGAATGACTGTGTGTTTAACTTTTACATTTGTAAAGCCTCAGATTGAGGGTTCCTCAAGTTTGGCAGACTAGGAATTCTCCCATAAGTGAGGGGCTTTTGCATCTATACCCGCTTTTTGGGTCACGTTTTAACTTATATCCGCTTTGCAAAAAAAATTGCAAGCGTACTCACTTTTCGCATAAACTTCAGGCATACGGGCCTGAAGTAACAAAGACAATTAGACAAACTTCAGCATTCTATGCTTTTTCAAAAACTTCAGCAGAAGTGCTGAAATTATTTAGTTTATTTGTAAAAACTTCAGCACTAAATAAGCTGAAGTTTTGTCCTGGATTAATTAGTTTTGTCATAAAGCTTTTTCAAAAACTTCAGCAGTTGAAGTTATTTAGTTCATTTCTAAAAACTTCAACACTAAATAAGTTAAAGTTTTGTCCTGGATTCATTAGTTTTGTCATAAAACTTTTTCAAAAACTTCAACAGAAGATGCTAAAGTTATTTAGTTCATTTGTAAAAACTTCAAACGCTAAATAAGCTGAAGTTTTATCCTGGATTAATTAGTTTTGTCATAAAGTTTTTTCAAAAACTTCAGCAGAAGATGCTGAAGTTGTTTAGTTAATTTATAAAAACTTCAGTACTAAATAAGCTAAAGTTTTGCACATGTATCAGGAAGGCGGCGCCTAAAGTTGTAAAAATTAGGGTATAGGTTAAATAATTTTAAAAATATGGATATAGGTTAAATGGGGAGCCCTAAAATAGGGAGCCCCATGCAATTTCTACCATAAATGATCATATTCAAGAAGCCATAAATAATATGGATATACATATTATCCGCCGGATAATCATTTTTTATCCGTCTCAAATACGAGACAGATCGAATGCCGTTTTTATTACCCATTTTCCACCTGCTCATATCTGACCCAACTCGTCCGTTTGTCACCCCTACTTCTGAACATAAAAAGTAGGCCTTCCAAGCATCCTTCAGAAATACACAATTTTCTCGGGCTACACCACCAAAAATGAAAGAAAAGAACTCGAGGAAATCTGAAAGCGCTAAGAAAAAAGAGATGGAGTGACCATGACTCACGTCACATTATCAATTTATAAGACAATACGCCACAAAATGTGCTAATTTCTATAGCAAATTCCCCAGCTTGACCAAATATTCAGAATAGTTGAGTACCACCAAAAGAATGATGCAACAGGAAGCAGGCCACTATAACATTCCGAAGTAATCATCAGGATCGGATTCATAATGATCATCGTCAAATTCGTCATCATCAAATTCATCATCATCTTCATCAGAATCTAAAATGTAATCCTCGTCCCAAAGTTTACAGGAGCAAGTTGCTTTCTTGTCCTTCCATGGTGCCCCGCATGTATAACAAAATTCATACCCACATCTGTACAAACAGGCAAAAAATGTTGTTAATAAGATAACATGCGAGGAAGAGCGAAAAATCTCAAGACAACAGATCACTAGTTCATCTTCAGTCTTCGGGCTCTATTACAGAGAAATATAAAAAAGATAATAGTCACTACCTCTAACCCACCTCAGACTTTTGGTTGTCCTTCTAGCACTGTAGCACATATTCTGATCTCATAGGAGTTCTTTTTAAAGGTAAAAATAAATTCATATGCATTAATCAATCGACCTTCTATACATGGCTCCCAATGCAGAGCAGGAATAGAATATGTTTATTATCTGTGGGTACTAATATGATCAATTAAAGCAGAAAGTGCAGGTACTAACCCAAACATACAAGTGTTAGTTGGAAAGTGGTCACTACCATAAGTTGAAAAAAAGACCAAAGAACATTAGCCAGAATTGTTAAAGAAAAGAAAGAGCCGATATACTTATTCTGAGTTCACCCAATGTCATGACATTAATATGGAGAGTAGTCGTATGTATAAGAACCCAGGCTTACACAAGAGATGTCATTCTCCCATTATCCGCAAAGAGCAGAGGTAGCACTTTCATTACGTTGGAAAGATGTACCTCTACACTGAACTTGGAGAGTGAACATCCAGTAAAATGTTGCACAAATATATTCACTAAAGTACTTCCTTTTTCTGATGATGGTGGTGTACAACCATTTTTGCGCACCTCGACTAATTCCACTAGGTACCTACTACCTCCCACCAACATAGGCATCGGGGAACTCCTAACAAAGCTTCAACAAATGAGAAATAACTACCTAGTGTTTTATTGCCACCGCTACGATTTGAACCTGAGAGCTTAAGGTTCTTTTAGGCTTCACTGACCACTAGGCGACACCCTCACGTGTCTAAAATACTTTCTTTATTGATAAGTACAATCACTAGAATACTTAAGGATATGTCCAGCAGATATTGAACCAGCTGGATAACCTAAGCCCTCCGCTCCACCAATGTGTGTGTGTGTGTGTGNGGGGGGGGGGGGGGGGGGGGTGAAATAGAAAAGCAACAGTGTAATACCAGAGCAGGACACCACAGTTGAAAGATCTATTAATATCACTGAGATAGTCCCTGGAATGGAACAAGTAATCAGAGTGCAAAAATAACTAGCATGAATATCTTTTAAAAGATCAATAGCAGGCATAAGTATGTAGAACAAACTATTTTATCGCTAAGGCCTCGCATGCGACAAAGTCATGTTAAGAAATAATGGATACTGCAATAGAGGGTACAAGTGAAAAAGAAAGAGCAGCCAAAAAGTGACCAAAAAAAGATCAGCAGGGTTTGGTTCAAGGCATGAATATGTAGAACAGAATATAATAGATGCCATATGGTTCGGTTCAATAGGCATGTCCAACAACATGCAACAAGTTGGGTTATTCTTGATCTTTTTTTCTTGGGTGGGGGTGGGGGAGAGGGGATGTTGATGCAAGACAGCGACAAACTTCCAGTTCAACAATAGAGTGGAGCATATAGTTAAAAGTGTTTACTTGATCCAGTCTAACTATCATGGAGATCATAAATAACAAATAGTTATATTTGGGTTAAGCTGGTATAGCAGTGGGTTCATATCCTGAAATCACATCAAACTGAAGAATAATTTAGATAGCACGAAACATATTGACAGGACACAGAAAAAGGGATGTCATTTAACTAACGTGATTCCACAATTTGAGAGTTTACTTATTTCATGTTTGGGTCAAACAAATGGAAATTGAACACCCAAGTCTTTACCTGCAAGTCATGTGATAGCACCCTGCAGCAAGTTCAATCATGTGGTTGCACTTTATACATTGGCGCCACAAATTCACTGCTGCCAGAGTTTTCAACTTAACATCCTCTGGAGAGTTAGGATTTCTCCTTCTATACTCAAAGCACGTGATACCCGAGTGCCAAGGAACTTTGCAATCGATGCAAAACAGACCATTGCATGTCGTACATTTCCTGATTCCACATCTTTCAGCAACTATAAAGGCCCCCTTAGAATATTCTAAAACTTCAGATTTTGACATTAATGCTGAGCACTTTGGGTAAGGGCAATAAACTTTTTCAGTCAAGGGGATAGAAGCTTCCTTAATGCGTTGCTTCATCATATCAATTAACTTGGGTGTCAATAATTTACTGCAGCTATCCAGTTTTAGATCAGAATTGCAGTCCGCATGAGGACACTTAGGCACCATACCATGAAGCAGCTTCACTTCAACATGTTGTTTCATACAGGAGACACAATACCGGTGCCTACAACCATCAACTGAGAAAATCTTGCCAATATCTGTCTCTTCCAAACAAATAACACAAGTTTCGTACACATTCCCAGAAGCAGCTGACTCAGCAACTTTCTTAATTTGGGAAGCCATCGCCTCTCTTGCAAATTTAAATGCAAACATAATTTCATTTCGAGACACAAATGAAGGCTGGCAAACCAAAAACTTTTGTCGAAGCAGAACTACTTGATTTAGTAAAGCAGCAACCTTCCGCTGTTTGGCTGACCATCGGCCTGTAACCTACAGTTACCAAAACACATGATTTCAGCAAATTAAGCACTGTAGAAAACTTGAGTGTATTTTATGCTAAAACTTACCTACCAAGTGTAGAATTCCTTTTTCCCTTTACTGTTGATAGACAAAAATAAATTCAATTAACAAAGGCAACTAACCAGTTTGAGCCATAACTTTTCGGAAAGATAAATTATTCTTTTGTCAAAGTAGGGCAGCTTAAAAGAAAAGACTGCAGAAGGAAACCTTTGACTTGTGTAAATCGTAAAATTGAGATAACATCCAATTAAACAGCTCCTCAGATATCTATGTAGGCTTACACATGTGAGATCATTCTTCTCACCATACCAGGCAGACAATGCAGCGATCCCGTACTATTTTTATGTCAGGAAAATCTTTAGCTCTTTATTCCAGAACATAGAAATGTCCTTGTATTGATTTACTTCATGAACCTGGACCAACATTATATTTTACATGTATATGTATTTTTTGATAACCATGTAACCTGATATGTTTTGTTAATAGAAGAACAATGTGCCTAGATAGCTAGGAATGAGCTCTAGTCACTAATCTTCTGGAGTCCCAGAAGTCAAAAATAGATTTACTGAAAGCCCTAAAACTCTTTAGTGATCCTAGTTGCTTAGACTTTACAGCGTGAAGCTTAATACTCCCTTCGTCCCAATTTATACGACACTAATTCATTTTTGGGATGTCACGAATCATTTGACATCATTCCACTTGCATACAACTTTCACAACTTCCAAGAATTCAAACTCGTTACTATTCACACGTTGAATTTGATGTATTTTTCTCAATTAACTAATCTTTTAACCATTATCTTAATCTATCTTCTATTGCCCAGTCAAATACTGTCTACAAAATGGAATGGAAGGGCACCCAAGGGTGCTATGGCAGAGCAACATGTAAGGAAGTGGGGATTGAATCCCCTTCACCCAAAAATTACAGTGCAGCATGGGAAACATAATTGTTTGTGTGTGTATATATATATATATAGTAAAAAAATTTGAATCCTAATGAAGTAAAACAAAATGGCTTTTAGTGTAGCGGCAAGTGGTTCAAAAAAACTAGATGTGGCATATACATTTTGTATACATCCCCTTGAATTTCTGGTTCTGCCAATGCAAGGGTGTGACTTAATGGTCAATTATTATAAATGAATCTCAAGAGACCAGGGTTCAAATCTTGGCAGAGAAAAAAAAAGGTTAGGTGCTGGGATATCTAATATATAACTAGCCTATGGACCACAAAACCTCACATTGCAATGTCAATATTGAAACACCGTGAATATTAAATGATAAAACGTTAGGTGTTGAGATAACTAATAGCAGATTAGCAATACTGTACAGGTATTATATTCTTATAACAATCCTTGCATTAATCCCTTGTATAATTAGCCTATGGACCAACCAAGCAGAGTTACCCTACCCCGGAAAATTACATTCTGTATATAGGCCAAAATTCTGTGTTTTAAAATGTGTATGTAATATATGTTGCATTATCCATCAAAATTTATAATATATGTTTGAATTCCCTCGACTTCTTCACGTGTCTACTTCATATTTTGAATTCCTTAAATGGAAATCACATTTCAATGCCAATATTAAAACACCAAAGCAAAATTAACTGATAAAATGAAACATGCGTGCGGGGCTTACAAATTGGAAAATGGGAAAGTAATCACAATAGAAAACGACCCTTTTCAAATCCAAAGCGATGGCAGCATTCAAACCCTCAAGAAGGGCTTTAAACTCAATGCACTGGCGATTCATCGCACTTCCATAAAAAGGCTTCCTCATTTCAAACAACAATTCATCTCTCGAATCGCAAATAGCAACTCCAATCCCACCAAAAACCACCTTCGGTGAACAATTCTCTACCAAACCCTTGAAATAAACCCTAAAAACCTCCTTATCCACATTTTCCGACGTGCCTTCCCCGAAAGGACGCTCAAAAGTATCGCCATCATTTTGCCACTCATCCTCCGGCATACGAAGTATCTCTTGAGCAACACGGTGATCGTGAATTCGCTGGTGAAGATCGTCGCGAATTTTCCGAAATTCCAACTCACTGAGCTTGCGATCGTCGATTTCTTGCTCCAGATTAAGGAGTTCTGATGACTGTACTTCGGCGAAAGAGGGTTTTGGGTTGGGGTTGGGGTTGGAGGGGAGTGGAGTGGGGGTGGGTGTGGAGGTGGAGGTTGAGGGTTGAAGAGAGAGGGAGGCACTGATTGCTTCTTGGAGTTGGAGTTGGAAAGCGAAGTCGAGGTCGGAGTCGATGTCACGCGCCGCCATGAGTTCAAGGCGTTGCTCGGCGGCGAGAGTTTTGAGGTCTTCAGTGTCGACGTCGAATGACATGTTGGAGTGGCAGTATTTGTGTTTTAGGAGTATAGTAAAAATGGGTCCCTGTTACCTCTTTTATAATAATTGGACTCTCAGAGGACTGGAGTACTTTCCCGCTATTAGAATGTCCCTGTAATCTATCCATATTTCCACAATCTCAAATATATGCATAAAAAGTTAGTACTCCCTCTTCTTCTCTTTTTTCTTTTTATCTTACCAGATATTTATTGTCTTTCATCAACACACATATTATATAACCCTGTCCATTCAAGACAGCCTGGTTTGAACCAATTTCATTGTGATCTAACCATTAAGTAAGAAGTGATGAAAACAGCGAAACTTGTGAATGCAAATGATTCTACTGAAAAAGGAATCTTAATGATTCATTGGTCGGGATGGCGGAACGAACCAGAATTAGCTCGTTCAACTGCTGCCTAATCCCCCAACATGCTCAAGAACCGAAAACCGTCCAGAGACTGGACGGCCGGAGGGAACTTGCTTATAGAAAGAAGATAGGCCGATCAAAGAAAAACAAGGTTCAACAGGCTCTCCGCTCCAAGCTTCTCCGATCTTAAAAGTATTTTTTTTCAAGAAAGTGTTGTTTTTTTCTCCAAAGGTGAAGGTTTGGCCAAACTTTTAGAAGAAAAAAAGTGCTTTTCAGGAGAAGCAGAAGCAGTTTTGGAGAAACAGAAAAAAATAGCTTCTCTTCAATAACATTTTTTAAAATTAATTAGGCAAACACAAATTGCTTTTCAACAAAAGTACTTTTGAAAAAAAAATACTTCTCAAAATAAGATGATAGGTGAAAAAAACTATCAAGTTAGTATTCTCTCTTTTATGTACTACTAATCCTTTGATTATGCGCAAAGTTTAAGAAATTAAAAAAAAAAATTAATTTGTGACCTTAAACGTATCATAATACTCGTGTGATTAAAAGACTTTTGGAATTTGCGTTATTGAACATACTTTAATAATTATGTGGTTATAGAAACTTATTATTAGGTAAAATGAGAAGTTTAAATTAAATAATTTTCAAAGTGAATAAGGTGTCATCTTTTTAAACAGACTAAAGAAATAAGCTAAACTAAAACGGAGGAAGTGCTATTTATTTTAAAATAATATGTATATAAGTCATTTCAAATAATAAGAGGTATTAATGTTCTCGGCTTGTCAACGAAGTTGTCTGTTTGGCCAAAAAGTATTAAGCTTTTTGTTAAATTAATTATGTAAAATAATAATGGGTAAATCCTAGTTAAGCATATAATAAATTCTAGATCTAAAATTAAAAGATATCAGTAATATGAAACTTTGTTCGGATTGTTAAATATCAAGTATATGCTCAATAATTGTCAATAAATATGGGACTAATGATAAGCAATAAATATGACAAAGGGCAGTAATGTAAATAGAAGGAGTTTATCACCCAAATATTGAATGACGTGGATGATTCCTTCTTTTGACAACAACGTGTGATAATAGACTATGAAGATAGATGAAGTGTTTTTGGATCTTGTGAATAGAAAAGTAGAACAAACAATACAAATCAAACACGAATGACAAGACAAGCTTTTGTATATATTCGTGATAGTCAACTTTTTACAAGATGCTTTTATCAAAAAAAGTGAATATATATTATTTATAAGGGATATTCCTAGGAAACTCTAAAAAGTACAATCGAAGAAATATTCAATAGTATATTTCTTTTCGCAATTCCAAGACTATTTTAATCATTGCTACTATCACTCTCTACTCGATCTCGATCTCGATCCTAGTCTCGCACTTGGCGATTTCTTGCTATTGGACCTTGCCCGACCTCGCCTAATTTTGACCCATGCATTATCTAAATTGGTGTCGACTCAAATGGTTTAACGAGATCTGACCATGATTCGGTGTTATGCCTTAGATCGTGGGTCATGATTTAGCTTATTCTGATGCTTAAGTTATCAATGTTGAAGGAAAACTATTCGAAGTGAAGTATTAGTAAAAGGAATAGTACTTGTTATTAATTTTGATGAAACAAGTTCACAAAGAGTGCTTAAGACATGATATCCTATGTAACTGAGAATCGTAATTGGTTGTCATTGGGTAGAAATTTGTCAAACAGTTCGTGCCCCCTTACTTAAAATAATTATATTTAGACTCTATGTGTTTTAATACCCTGAGTTCAGATGATAATTAATTTCTATTTCTATGAGAAGATATATAATGAAGGTGGCCTCCGGAACCATAATATGATTTATTTGAATTCAAAGAGCCAAAATGTATGGGGGAAAACTGAGCAAAACTAAAGCATTACATTTGAACGTAAAATGAGCGGGAAGGCATAGCGCGCATATATAAGACGCTATATGCGCACTATACCTAGATAAAAAAGGCNCCCCCCCCCCCCCCAAATCACCAAATCTTCAAGTTTCCAAAAATTAAAATCGAGGAATTCCGACTTAGATTTTGTTAAAACTCATGTATAAAAAATTCCTATTAGTTATTTTTTACTGTGCTCTATGTTATTTCGTGATTGTTTTGCGATTTAATTAATTTGTCATTTTTTATCTGGACTATATTATTAGTGTGCTAAAAAAATTAGTAAAATAGAGAAATTATTATTAGTTGTTAAAAAATGTTAATTAGTTACTTTTTACTGTGGTGTCACGACCTAAATTTTCCTCCGTTGGGTATCGTGATGACACCTAGTCTTAGGGACTAGGTAAGCCTAACTTCTCCACTGAACAACAACAATAATAAAGGAATTTTAAAAATTTCGAAATTGAATTCTTGACAGAGTTTACAATTTTCCAAAACCCGGTAGATACAAGTCATAAGCTCTACGAAATCTTTCTATCAATCCAAATACAACTGTCTAGGAATAAGTAAGTACAGTTCAATAGAAATAAAACAGGAAGCTGACTCTGAAGCCTGCGAACGCAGCAATAGGTTACCTTGAGTCTCCTCAGCAACGATCTGCGCAGCTACCAACAACAATAACCTCAAGTTGCACACAAAAATGTGCAGAAGTATAGTATGAGCACACCACAGTGGTGCCCAGTAAGTATCAAGACTAACCTCGGTGAAGTAGTGGCGAGAACTAGTCAAGACACCACCAGTCTAATAAGTAGAAAGGCATAAATGCATAAAAGACCGAAACATAATATCAATCTAAAGATTTTTCAATATAAATAACGATACGATCGAATAATATGGCAGGAAATTCAATAATTACGATCAACGAACAGCATAATAGAAATACGCAAAGAGAATGGAAAGAATGCAATCCAAATGGCGAGAATCACAACCCAATAAAAACACTAGAAACTCAGCACTGCATCAATTTTTATCTACGGCAGGCCTTAGCCAATAAACTCAATAAAACTGGTAAACCTTCAAGTGAAAATCTTTAAATCGTGAGTTTATTTTAAAAGCTTTAAAGATATAATCATTTCGAAATCGAGAAATTTCTTCTTTGAAACATACTTCCTCGGAATGCATATTTATATATTTTTAATAAGAGAAATCTTAACAACATAGTCTCTTCAAAATACGTGGTATTCAAATATACTTTCCCAAATACTGCTCTTTCAAATATCATCAAAATACGTGATGTTCAAAATATATTTTCCCAAGTACTGCTCTTTCAAATAACATCAGAATACGTGATGTTAGGCAACATCAAAATCAGTTTGAACAAATGCTCAGTAAATAGGCAACATTAAAGAATACCATCAACACAGGCGGTCATCAATTAGACCCAAGTAATGCTTAAGAGGAAAATCATTTAAGTCACAAGGTACGACTCACGGGCATGCTTGACCAACGTATAGATATTCAAATTTCTTGTTAGACATTTATAGAGCGAGATTATACTAGTTCTAGTCACATAGCCAGCGTATGAAGGAAGACATAGCATGACGGTAGGAAAAACAAAGTCTTCATTTAAGTCAATTAAGATCTTATAAGAAACAAGGAATGCTAGGCAAGTGCGTCTAATTTGAACAGGAAGAGTTGAGACTAGAAACCAGGAATTCAAATATAACAAGTTCAATTCATATACGGGGAGCATAAGGACCCAAAATCCCTAAAGGGCAATCTATTTGCAAACAAGTTCGAGTACACACTCGTCACCTCGCGTAAGCGAACTACAATCAACATAGAAGACTCAATCCTAAGGGGTAGTACCCCACACAAGGTTAGGCAAGATACTTACCTCGACTCCAACAATTCAAATCAAGCCTCTAGCACCGCTTTCCTTACGAACTCGACTCCAAATCAATCGTATCTAGACATAATCGATGGAATAACATCAATAAATGCTAAACAATTCAATTTAAATGCCTAATTATAGATTTCCCGACATTCTTCCAAAATTTTCAAAATCGACCCCGGGTTTGCTTGGTCGAAACACGAGGTTCGGACCAAACTCGATCACCTATTCACCCACGAGACCGAATATATAATTTGTTTTGAAATCTGACCCCAAAATAAGGTCAAATTCCCAAATATTCAAAATCCCTAACTCTACCAAGAAATCCCAATTTCTACCTTTGATTTCATGTTTTTAGGCCTAGAATCTAATAGATGTTGATCAAAATGGAAGGAAACGAGTTAAAGATTACTTACCTAAAAGATTATGGTGAAGAAGCTCTTCAAAAATCGTCTATGGGGTCTCGAGAAGAAGAGGGTTTATGAATTTTGGTAGAAATCCCGAAATGGTTCTGTTTTTAGACTTAGAAATAATTGGGCGATCTTACTCAGTGCGATCGCGGCACGTGTAGTGCGTTCACACAGGCTATCCTAGCCTTCCTTCCGCGATTGCACCCCAACTGGTGCGTTCGCACAGGCTTCGCACCACCCAGACCCCCAGACTCCACACTACCCTGTGCGTTCGCACTCCCTTGCTGCGTTCGCATAGAGTCTTCTCCCTATAGGTCCGTGTTCGCACCCTTGGGGTTGCGTTCGCATATAGTAAATTTTACCCAGACCCCTAGACCTCACACTACCCTGTGCATTCGCACTCCCTTGAGTGCGTTAGCATAGGGAAATTACCTGGACACCAGCAACAGAAATAAAACACTAGATTTTTACCAAGTTTTGCACTCCGACACTTACCCGGAACTCACCCGAGCCCTCGGGGCTCAAAGACAAATACACGCACAACCTCATAAACATCCTACGGACTTATTCAAGTAATTAAACCATCCAAATAACATCATAAACATCGAATTAAACCTCAAAATCTATAGAAATTCTCAAAAACTTCATAAACTTCAAAATTTTCATATAAGGTCCGAATCATGCCAAACGAAGTCCGTTTATTTCCAAACTTCATAGATGATACATATAAAACATATTGAACCTGTTCCGGGCTCCGGAACCAAGATAGGGGCGCAATACCACAGTTTTCACATAACATTTCATTTTCAAAAACCTTTATATTTTTCAGAAAACAATTGTCTTTAAAAATTCATTTCTCGGACTTGGGACCTCAGAATTTGATTCCGGGCATACACCCAAGTCCCATATTTTCCTACGGACCCTCCGGGACCGTCAAATCACGGGTCCGGGTCCGTTTACCAAAAATATTGACTGAAGTCAACTTTATTCAAATTTCTAATACGAAAATTATCATTTTTATCAATTTTCACATAAGGGATTCCTGGCTACACGCCCGGGATGCGCACGCAAATTGAGGTGAGATAGAAGGAGGTTTTCACGACCTCAGAACACAGAATTAGATAGAATATACGGGATGACCCTTTTGGGTTATCACAATCTCCCCCTCTTAAACAAACGTTCGTCCTCGAACGTGCTAAGATTCACTTTGAACTCATCCAATCACTGATTGCGCATTTGCAACACACACCCGCGGGTGATCCAATGTCACCCTATCCTACATAAGCCTGATGACACCATCACAACTGCCATATAACCTTCTCATCATCATTGATAAGCCTCG
Source organism: Nicotiana knightiana (assembly GCA_005239525.1). Taxonomy (NCBI): domain Eukaryota; kingdom Viridiplantae; phylum Streptophyta; class Magnoliopsida; order Solanales; family Solanaceae; genus Nicotiana; species Nicotiana knightiana. Next base: position 31,679 of record ML438375.1, on the reverse strand, counting down.
TACCTCAATTCCTCACTTTCTACTCATTTCCAAAAGACCCAATTCTAAATCCATGTCCGACATTAGCCTCAACCAGCTGCATCAACTCAGGTCTACGCCCATAAGGCACGGCCACACAACATAGCACATCACACATAGGATCAATAGCACTTTTGATCACCATAACTGCCCGAAATCAACTCAACATTGGCAATTAGTCCCACACATGGAAGAACTCTGTTTCCAAATCCCATAATACCGATAATGGTGCAATAAACACGAAGACCTCATCAGTAGACATCTGAATCACCGAGTCACAGCTAACACCACCGGGCACACATCCCGCAAACTGAACTAAAGAAGCACATAATGAAATGACTGAATAGGGAAGGTACAAGCATATAAAGGTACTATCAAACAAGCCCATGGGCATAAATCTCTATCGATACTGACTTACCAAAATCAATATAACAAGAGAGAAGCAAAGCATATGAACAAATCACAAGGATGCCATCCTGATAAAGATTCCACTGTGGTACTCAGCCCGGTCCAAACATATCAAATCATAAAGAATCACGAGGGTCTCGCCCTCACTCTACGACACATGTCGAATATATATAATACCAATAGAGATCTCCCGCCAATTCACCTCGGCTAACAAAATCATAGCGCTCACTTACTCACATCTCAATGGATTATCAAATCACAACTCGAAAATAAAATACTCAGGAGAATCACATAAAGCTTATCACGAAGGCCGACATGGAATCACTTCCAGTTTCACCACTAGCAAGGATGAATAAAACAATGATAGACATGGCTACTACTCATATAATCTCCCAACATGAGCAAGCACAAAAAATAAAGTGCAATACATGAAACTCACTCATAAATGAGACAACAAATAATAGGGAACTCGTCCTGACCAACATGACTATAGTGAAATACAATGGTACCCCACTTTAGCACATCAAGCCATATCTGGGTGATGATACCTGACACGACGGCCTCTAGACTACTATATGCAACACATCAACGGGTCGGGCCTCCCCCTCTTAGGCGCCTTCTATCTCCCTGAACACCCTGCCGTAACTCTCCCACCTGAATCCTGGAACAATCTCTCACCCTGTGGCTAACATATCCACACTGAAAACAATCTCTCTGCCGATGTGGCTGTGGAAAACATACGATACGGATTCTATGAGACCCATGAGTATCTGAAACGCTCCCATGCGAAGCTGGTAATGCAACTGAACTGGTTGACCCAAGATTCTCTAAGTGCCTGATTCCCTCAATGAATCTACGGACTCACCTCCTAATTGAAGAAACCAAGTGAGGTGTATATCTGGCTAACTCACTGAATCTGACGGCGTACTCCCATGGTGACATAACGCCCTGACGCAACTGCTCAAACTCCGTGCGCTGTACATCCCGACGGAACTGAGGTGCAACCTCCCTCAAAACATCTCTGAAAACTGAATCCATGTTAGTAAAGCTAACTCGGCCAGGCTACCCCAACTCATATGCCGCCACCACTGATCAATCCACTACTCTGGACCTGAGACGTGACAAAAGCAATCCCGCTCGTCTCCACAGTACCCGAAGTGCGAAGAATATAGTGAAACCCTCCCCCCAGTAAAGCCCGGGGCACCATCTGCCGCCAATCCACTGAAAGATAGAAGGGTGGTATTTCCTGTACCTCTCAAGTCCAAGGTATTCTTCCTCTGATGCTACTGCCCTAACCACGGGCTGAACTGAAACCACATGTCGTGCTGCCATGGCAACTGGAACCTGGCCAATATGATCTCACTGCTCTGCAGTGTAAACAGTGGGAGTCTGAACTCCTTCCCTTATATGTGAAGTAATTGATGCATGAAAAATCAACCCTGCCTGAGTCGATGTACCAATCGTACTCAAAACTGCGCTTAGGTCTCCTGAAATTCGAGGTAGCAACAGGCACCCCCAGTACTTGTCCCCCCAACTAGAGCTACTGGTGAATCCTCAACGGCTCCTCTGGTAGGCATCTTAACTGCGGCACGTGCTCCTCGTTGGCCTCTGTCTCTGACCCTTGCGACATTTGCTTCGGAGTAACATCATCCGGAACCGCCGCTCGTGTCCTCACCATCAGTGAGAGAATGGAACGATAATTTCAAACTTCAAGATGAACTCGCACGATAGGAATGAAGGAAGTGAAATTGTCCTGATAGTTCTGTAGCCTCTCGAAGATAAGTACAGACGTCTCCGTACCGATCCGCAATACTCTACCAAACCCGCTTATGACTCGTAGCACCTATGAACCTAGAGCTCTGATACCAACTTGTCACGATCCAAATTTCCCTCCATTAGGTATCGTGATGGAACCTAGTCTTAGGGACTAGGTAAGCCTTACTTCTCCACTGAACAACAACAATAATAAAGGAATTTTAAAAATTTCGAAATTGAATTCTTGACAGAGTTTACAGTTTCCGAAAACCCGGTAGATACAAGTCATAAGCTCTGCGAAATCTTTCTATCAATCCAAATACAACTGTCTAGGAATAAGTAAGTACAATTTAATAGAAATAAAACAAAAAGGTGAATCCGAAGCCTGCGAACGCAGTAGCAGGTTACCTTGAGTCTCCTCAACAATGATCTGCGCAGCTACCAACAACAATAACCTGAAGCTGCACATAAAACTGTGCAAAAGTGTAGTATGAGCACAACACAGCGGTGCCCAGTAAGTATCAAGACTAACCTCGGTGAATTAGTGACGAGGACTAGTCAATACACCACCAGTCTAATAAGTAGAAAGGCATAAATGCATAAAATACCGAAACATAATATTTATCTAAAGATTTTTCAATATAAATAACGATACGATTGAATAATACGGCAGGAAATTCAATAATTACGATCAACGGACAACATAATATAAATACGCAAAGAGAATTAAAAGAATGCAATCCAAATGGCGAGAATGACAACCCAATAAAAACACTAGCAACTCAGCACTGCATCAATTTATCTACGGCAGGCCTTAGCCAATAAACTCAATAAAACTGGTCAACCTTCAAGTGAAAACCTTTAAATCGTGAGTTTATTTTGAAAGCTTTAAAGATATAACCATTTCGAAATCGAGAAATTTCTTCTTTGAAACATACTTCCTCGGAATGCATAGTTATATATTTTTAATAAGAGAAATCTTAACAATATAGTCTCTTCAAAATACGTGGTATTCAAATATACTTTCCCAAATACTGCTCTTTCAAATATCAACAAAATACGTGATGTTCAAAATATATTTTCCCAAATACTGCTCTTTCAAATATCATTATTCTGCAAGACAAATGCTTTTCAAATATACTTTCCAATATATATATTTATATCTTTCGATCCAATTCTCCTCAATCATAAAACTGTCGGAGCTCAGTCCGCAACTCAGAATTTGTCATGCAATGCAGTACAGGGGGAAAGCTCTCGGATCTCTGTCCGTAGTCCCAATTTAAATATGTGATGCAGTACAGGGGAAAGCTCTCGGATCTCTGTCCGTAGTCCCAATTTAAATATGCATTGCAGTATAGGGGGAAAGCTTCCGGACCTCTGTCCGTAGTCCCAATTTAAATATGCAGTACAGGGGAAAAGCTCCCGGATCTCTGTCCGTAGTCCCAATTTAAATATGCAATGCGGCCACTGAGGAAAACAACCAGAATGCGATAGAAACAACATATATTTCCACAACCGGCGCGAAAGCAAACAAGGCCGAATACAAAGTGCAATAAGCAAATCAATACAAAGACTTAAATCACAAAAGTGGTAACAACTAGCTCATAAGAAGTAGCCACTGAGAGGAATTCCAAGCACAAAGAGAGAAAAACATAACGAGGGGAAGACAAGGAAAATATGGCAACGATTCTACATCTTCAAGTTCACAACCAATAAACCAAATCATCCCAGCAAGGGAACTAACTATAACCAATCTCACTTAGACAATTAGCTTCACCGAATAAACTCAGTTTGAACAAATGCTCAGTAAATAGGCAACATCAAAGAATACCATCAACACGGGCGGTCATCAATTAGACCCAAGTAATGCTTAAGAGGAAAATCATTTAAGTCACAAGGTACGACTCACGGGCATGCTTGACCAATATATAGATACTCCAATTTCTTGTTAGACATTTATAGAGCGAGATTATACTAGTTCTAGTTACATAGGCAACGTATGAAGGAAGACATAGCATGACGGTAGGAAAAACAAAATCTTCATTTAAGTCAATTAAGATCTTATAAGAAACAAGGAATGCTAGGCAAGTGCGTCTAATTTGAACAGGAAGAGTTGAGACTAGAAACCAGGAATTCAGATATAACAGGTTCAATTCATATACGGGGAGCATAAGGACCCAAAATCCCTAAAGGGAAATCTATTTGCAAACAAGTTCGAGTACACACTCGTCACCTCGCGTACACGAACTACAATCAACATAGAAGACTCAATCCGAAGGGGTAGTTCCCCCACACAAGGTTAGGCAAAATACTTACCTCGACTCCAAGAATCCAAATCAAGCCTCTAGCACCGCTTTCCTTACGAACTCGACTCCAAATCAATCGTATCTATACATAATCGAATCAATAACATCAATAAATGCTAAACAATTCAATTTAAATGCGTAATTATATATTTCCCAACATTCTTCCAAAATTTTTAAAAATTGACCCCGGGCCCGCTTGGTCGAAACACGAGGTTCGGGCCAAAACCCGATGACCCATTCACCCACGAGACCGAATATATAATTTATTTTGAAATCCTACCCCAAAACAAGATCAAATTCCCAAATATTCAAAATCCCTAACTCTACCAAGAAATCCCAATTTCTACCTTTGATTTCATGTTTTTAGGCCTAGAATCTAATAGATGTTGATCAAAATGGAAGGAAACGAGTTAAGGATTACTTACCTAAAAGATTATGGTGAAGAAGCTCTTCAAAAATCGTCTATGGGGTTTGGAGAAGAAGAGGGTTTATGAACTTTGGTAGAAATCCCGAAATGGTTCTGTTTTTAGACTTAAGAAATAACTGGGCGATCTTACTCAGTGCGATCACGACACGTGCAGTGCGTTCGCACAGGCTATCCTAGCCTTCCTTCCGCGATCGCGCCCAACTGGTGCGTTCGCACAGGCTTCGCACCACCCAGACCCCATGCTACCCTGTGCGTTCGCAATCCCTTGCGTGCATTTGCATAGGGTCTTCTCCCTATAGGTCCGCGTTCGCACCCTTGGGGTTGCGTTCGAATAGAGTAAAGTTTACCCAGACCCCCAGACCTCACACTACCCTGTGCGTTCGCACTCCCTTGAGTGTGTTCGCATAGGGCAATTACCTAGACACCAGCAATAGAAATAAAACACCAAATTTTTACCAAGTTTTGCACTCCGACACTTACCCGGAACTCACCCGAGCCCTCGGGGCTCAAATCCAAATACACACACAACCTCATTAACATCATACGGACTTATTCAAGTAATTAAACCACCCATAACATCATAAACATCGAATTAAACCTCAAAATCTATAGAAATTCTCAAAAACTTCAAATTTTGCATTTAAGCTCCGAATCACGCCAAACGAAGTTCGTTTATTTTCAAACTTCACAGATAATACATATAAAACAGATTGAACCTGTTACGAGCTCCGTAACCAAGATACGGGCCCGATACCATAGTTTTCACATAACATTTTATTTTCAAAAATCTTTATATTTTTCAGAAAATAATTTTCTTTAAAAATTCATTTCTCGGAATTGGGACCTCGGAATTCGATTTCGAGCATACACTCAAGTCTCATATTTTCCTACGGACCCTCCAAGACCATCAAATCACGGGTCCGGGTCCGTTTACCAAAAACGTTGACTGAAGTCAACTTTATTCAAATTTCTAATACAAAAATTATCATTTTTATCAATTTTCACATAAGGGCTTCCCGATTACACGTCCAGGCTGCACATGCAAATCGATGTGAGATAGAAGGAGGTTTTCATGACCTCGGAATGAAGAATTAGATAGAATATATGGGATGACCCTTTTGGGTCATCTTATGTGGTATATGTTTTTCGTGATTGTTTTGTGATTAAATTAATTTTGTTGTTTTATCCGGTTTAAATTATTTATTTTCTGAAAGACTAGTAAATACATAAATTAGTATTTTTGAAATAATTAATCTTATTTAGATTATATTGTTGTACATATATGAATATGTGACTTTAGTTTCCTGTAGTAGTATCTTGTGCCCTAATGTAGTGCGCGTATTTGTAATGTAGTGCCCTTTTAGCGTAGTAAGATGTAGTACCCTTTCGTGTAATATCTTTGTAGTTATTGAAATTAATCATTTACGTATATGTGATACCCAAAAATATCTTTAGAAATCTGATAGTTCAAACACAAACTCTCTCCAATTCTGTCACGGCCGAATTTCCCACCGTCGGGACCGTGATGGCGCCTAACGCTATTTTTGCTAGGCAAGCCAACATCAAGGGATTCTACATTTAAACAATTAAAAACATATGAGAAGTCTAATACTACCCAATAAATTATACCAAAATAACGTATGAATTAATAAAATGATATCACGAAACTAATGTTAATATCTAGATACCCAGGGTTTGGAGTCACAATTCACGAACTACTAAGAATTTACTACAAGAATTTGGCTCAAAGAAAATATATGTCTGTTTTGACAGTAAATAAATAATATGGAGAAGACTCCAGGAATTTGCGGACGTCAGCAGATCTACCTCGTGTCTCCGTGCGAATAATCAGCTACTACTCAAAATCAACTCTAACCGGAACCTGGATCTGCACAAGAAGTGCAGAGTGCAGTATCAGTACATCCAACCACATGTACTGGTAAGTGCCGAGCCTAACCTCGATGAGGTAGTGATGAGGCTATGGTGGGGCATTTATAATATAACCTATATACAATGTTTAATAAAGCAACAAGGAAATACTAAACTAAATGGAACAGTAACTTGCGGTAAATAAATAAATAACCCAGCTATCTTTCCAGATCTCAGTTATAACCAATCCTTACGTGAATTTCCATGTTACAATTTAATAACGATAAAAGCAGAATATGAAGAACAACAAATAAAACAGTGGGTATTCCAGTTTCCATTATATAACTAGTAACAACATGAATATTCTCTCTTAGTACTCCTTGTTGCGGCGTGCAACCCAATCCCACATGTCCGCCCTTATTACTCCACAACATATATATCACCTTTATTCTTCCTGTTGCGGCGTGCAACCCGATCCCACCCGTCCACGCTTATATCTCCTTGTTGCGGCGTGCAACCCGCTCCCACCAGACAATCACATTTCACCATTTATAATAAGGGTTTCGCAATTTAAATCAATATCCTTCACAATATTTATATTTCAACTAATGTAAACGGAAAGATGTACTATTAAGAAACTTCACTAATTATTACTACACATCGAAACCAACCGGAATGTATCATGAAACACTGACCACCAACTCAACCATTAATATACCAAAACGAAGCTAAGGAACAATTAATACTTCCAAATAAGTGAAACAGTATATTTAACAAAATAAGTGGCCAAAAACAAGTAGACATGGAAGCATTAATAGTCCGGAAACAATTAAGACAGGAATATAATAAATTAGAAACGGGGAAGGGAACCTGCTAAACAGATAATTTGGTAGCGCATAGATACTCGTCACCTCGCCTATACACCACACACATATAATTTCACATAACATTTAAGTCGGAGATCCTAATCCCTCAAGTCAAAGTTAGACCAAACACTTACCTCAATCTCGCAGGCCACTCACTGCTCAATTATAGCTTTTCCTTTCGAATTCACCTCCAACCCACTTGTATCTAATCATAATTAGTTCAATATCATTAATTAGTGCTAAAGGAATTAACTTTAATGCAAAATTATGGTTTTCGTAAGTTTTCCCAAAAAAAGTTAAAAATCAACCCCAGGCCCACTTGGTCCAAACTCGGGGTTCAGACCAAATTCCGTTTACCCATTCACCCCCAAGCCCGAATATGTAGTTAGTTTAAAAATCCGACCCCAATTTGAGGTCTAAATTCCAATTTTAAAAAATTCGCTAATTCTACCAAAACCTCCAATTTCTACCATGAAAACCCTTGATTCTTGATTGAAAAGTGATGAAAAATAATGGGTAATCGAAAGAGAATAGTTTTGGGGAAGAACTTGTATATTGAAAATCGCCTCTAGGTCTTCTTGGTTTTGAAAATATGAAATAATGGCTTATTCTCGTGTTACTGCTCTGTTTTTAATCGTTGTGCCGACCTTCATCGCATTCGCGATGGGCCTGTTGCGATCTCAGAGTGTTAAGGCCCAATGGCCTTCGCGTTCGCGTAGGTAGGCTCGCGTTCGTGATGCTTTGCGGCCTTTGGTCGTCACGTTCGCGACCAGGTGGTCGCGTTCGCGACCAGGTGGTCGCATTCGCGTAGAAGAAACGAACTGCCCTCCTCCGTGGTCCATTAACACATCGCGTTCGTGTAAGTCAGACCGCGTTCGCGAAGGGTACTCCCCCAGTGCTTCGTGTTCGCATCCAAGACTTCGCGTTCGCGAAGAACAAAATGAACCCCAGTGAATTTACTCTTCGCGATCGCGAGAGATCCTTCGCGATTGCGAGAGATGCTTCGCGATCGCGAAGAGGAACGAGTCAGTGCACCAGTAGCAGTTATGACAACAGAAGTTTATAAGCCCGAAACACCCCGTAGCCTATCTAAAACTCACCCGAGCCCTAGCAGATCCAAACCAAACATGCACGCAAGTCTAAAAATATCATACAGACTTGCTCGTGCGATCAAATCACAAAGATAACACCTAAAACTACGAATTTAACATAAAAAATCATGATTTTCTCAAGAACACTTCAAATTCACTATTTTCTCAACCGGACGTTCGAATCACGTCAAATGAAAACTCTGATTTCCACCAAATTTCACATATAGGACTTAAACATTATAAAAAACTTGTACCGGGCTCCGGAACTAAAATACAGGCCCGATACCAACGAGTTCAAACATTAATTCATTTATTTATTTCCTTTAAAATTTAGTATAACAATTTTCTTCAAAAATTTATTTCTAAAGCTAGGGACCTCGAAATTCAACTCCGGGCATACGCCCAAGTCCCATATTTTACTGTGGACCTTCCGGGACCATTGGAACACGGGTTCGGGTCTGTTTACTCAAAATGTTGACCAAAGCCAACTAAAATCAAATTTTAACTCTAGAAATTTTTATTTCTTATATTTTCACATAGAGGCTTTCCGGATTCACGCCGGACTGCGCACACAAATTGAGATGAATAAAATTAACGTTTTTAAAGCTAATGAGCCCGGCATGGTGTCTTAAATCATAATATGACCCTTTGGCTCATCACAATCTCCACCTCTAAAACAAACGTTCATCCTCGAATGGACATAGAAAAGTATCTGAACTGGCGAACAAGTGTCGGTATCTATTCCGCATGTCCGACTCGGACTCCCAAGTAGCAGCCTCAACAGGCTGACCTCTCCACTGCACTCGAACTGATGGGTAACTCTTTGACCTCAACTGACGAAGGTCTAAAATGGCTACTGGCTCCTCCTCATAAGTCAAATCCTTGTCCAATTGGACATAGCTGAAATCTACTACGTGGGACGGGTCACCATGATATTTCCGGAGCATAGATACATGGAATACCAGATGAACTGAGGATAACCCTGGAGGCAACGCAAGTCTATAAGCTACCTCCCCCACTCTCTCGAGAATCTCAAATGGCCCTATATACCTAGGGCTCAACTTGCCCTTCTTCCCCAACCTCATAACACCCTTCATGGGTGATACCCGAAGTAATACCCTCTCTCCGACCATGAATGCCACATCACAAACTTTACGGTCGGCATAACTCTTTTGCCTGGACTGAGCTGTACGAAATGGATCCTGTATAATCTTGACCTTGTCCAAGGCCTCCTAAACTAAGTCTGTACCCAATAACCGAGCCTCTCCCGACTCAAACCTTCCAACTGGTGATCTACACGAAGCATATCCTCCATGATCTGAATAGTACGCTCGGACTGCCCGTTCGTCTGCGGATGGAATGATGTGCTTAACTCAACTCGTGTACCTAACTCACGCTGAACTGCCATCTAAAAGTGTGAGGTAAACTACGTACCTAGATCAGAAATGATAGACACGGGCACCCCGTGAAGGCGAACAATCTCACGAATATATATCTCTGCCAACCGCTCTGAGGTATAAGTACTTGCCACCAGAATGAAATGTGCTGATTTAGTCAGCCTATCCACAATAACCCAAACGGCATCGAACTTCCTCTGAGTCCGTGGGAGTCCAACAACAAAGTCCATAGTGATACGCTCCTACTTCCACTCAGGAATCTCTATCTGTTGAAGCAAACCACCGGGTCTATGATGCTCATACTTCACCTGTTGACAACTCAAGCAACGAGCCACATACGCAACAATATCCTTCTTCATCCTTCGCCACCAATAATGATGTCGCAAGTCCTGATACATCTTGGCATCACCCGAGTGAATAAAATACTTAGAACTGTGAGCCTCCTCAAGGATCAACTCACGAAGCCCATCAACATTAAGCACACACACTCGGCCCTGCATCCTCAAAACACAGTCATCTCCAACTGTAACCTGCTTGGCACCACCGTGCCGAACCGTGTCCCTAAGGACCATAAAATACGGGTCATTATCCTGCCGATCTCTGATACACTCAGATAAGGAAGACCGAGCGACTATACAAGCTAAAACACGACTGGGCAAAATATCCCACCTTACGAACTGATTGGACAGAATCTGAATATCTGAAGCTAACGGTCTCTCACCGACTGGAATGAATGCAAGGCTGCCCATACTCACTGCCTTCCTACTCAATGCATCGGCCACCATATTGGCCTTCCTTGGATGATACAATATAGTGACGTCATAGTCTTTCAATAACTCTAACCATCTCCTCTGCCTCAAATTAAGATCCTTTTGCTTGAAAAAGTACTGAAAAATGCGATGATCCGTGAAAACCTCACACGGCACACCATAGAGATAATGCCTCCAAATCTTCAATGCGTGAACAATGGCTGCCAACTCTAAGTCATGGACAGGATAATTCTTCTCATGAACCTTCAACTTCCAAGACGCATATGCAAACACTTTGCCTTCCTGCATCAATATCGCTCCGAGCCCAACACGGGAGGCATCACAATATACCGTGAAATATCCTAAATCTGATGGTAAAACCAACACCGATGCTGAAGTTAAGGCTGTCTTGAGACTCTGAAAGCTCGCTTCACACTCGTCCGACCATTTTAATGGGGCACCTTTCTGAGTCAACTTAGTCATTGGGGCCACTATAGATGGAAACCCTTCACAAAACGACAGTAGTAACCTGCCAAACCCAAGAAGCTCCTGATCTCCGTGGCTGAAGTGGGTCTAGGCCAGTTCTTGACTGCCTCTATCCTCTTAGGATCTACCTGAATACCCTCTGCTGATACGATGTGACCCAAGAAAGCTACTGAATACAACCAAAATTCGCACTTTGAAAATTTAGCATACAACTGACTGTCTCTCAAAGTCTGAAGCGCTATTCGGAGGTGCTGCTCATGCTCCTCCTGACTGCGGGAGTATATTAGAATGTCATCAATGAACACAATTACGAAGGAACCCAAATAAGGCTTGAACACATGATTCATCAAGTCCATAAATGTTGATGGGGCATTAGTCAAGCCAAAAGACATCACCAGAAATTCATAGTGCCCATACCGCGTCCGAAAAGATGTCTTAGGGACATCAAACGCCCTAATCTTCAACTGATGGTAACCCGATCTTAGATCGATCTTTGAAAACACCTTGACACCCTGAAGCTGATAAAAAAATCATTAATCCTCAAAAACGGATACTTGTTCTTGATAGTGACTTTGTTCAACTGTCAGTAATCTATACACATCCTCATCGATCCGTCCTTCTTCTTCACGAACAAAATCGGTGCACCCTAGGGCAAGACACTAGGTCTAATGAAGCCCTTATCAAGCAAGTCTTGCAATTGTTCTTTCAATTCTTTCAACTTTAGCGGGGCCATCCGATATGGAGGAATAGAAATGGGCTAAGTGACTGGAGCCACATCAATGCAAAAATCCATATCCTTGTCGGGTGGCATCCCCAGCAGGTCAGCAGGAAACACCTCGGGAAACTTACGAATAACAGGGCATCAAATCTATAAAAGAAACCTCAGCACTAGAATCACAAACATCAGCCAAATAATCCAAACATCCCTTCTCGACCATGCGATAAGCCTTCGTATAAGAAATAACCCTGCTGGAAGAATGACCATGAGTCCTTTTCCACTCTAATCGGGGCCACCCCGACAAAGCTAAGGTAATTGTCTTAGCGTGATAGTCCAAGATGGCATAATAAGGTGACAGCCAATCCATGACCAATATGACATCGAAATCCACCATATCAAAAAGCAAAGGGTCCACACTAATTTCAAGACCCTCAATAATGACCACATATGAATGATACACATGATCTACAATAATAGCATCCCCCACAGGCGTAGACACATAAACAGGGACACTCAAGGAATCGTGGGGCACAACCAAATACGAAGCAAAATAGGATGACACATAAGAGTAAGTAGACCCCGGATCAAACAGAATTGAATCATCTCTATTGCAAACTGAAATGATATCCGTGATAACAGCATCGGAGGACTCTGCCTCAGGTCTGGATGGAAATGCATACAATTGGGGTTGGGCCCCACTACCCTGAACTATGTCTCTAGGGCGACCTATGACATGCGTACCTCCACCTCTAGCGGGCTGGCCTCCACCTCTAACAATCTGACCCCTACCTCTGGTTACCTGACCCCTACCCCTGGCTGGCTGGGCAGATGGTGCCGGAACTATAGCACGAGAACCCTGATACTGAGGCTGACTACCCGAAAATCCCGAACAGGCTCTCTGAATATGCCCATAATCACCACACTCTTAGCATCTATCCTGATACTATGGCTGTGAAAACTGAGACTGAACATGACGAACCGACTGACCACGATAATAACTACGAAGAAGGGGTGCTCTGATAGACGTCGGTGGTGCACTATAGGTTGGCTGAGTAGAAGGAGGCATATAAGAACCACGACCACCTGAGGTACCATGAGATGCCTGAAGTGCTGAATGAAATGGCCTGGAAGAATGGCCTCTACTGAAAGAAACCTCGCCTCCAAATGAGGCACCGTCGAATCCACCGGAATGGCGAGGTCTCTTGTTTGAACCCTGGCCTCCCAATCCGAGAACCACCTCAAATCTCCTGGCCACATAGGCCGCATCCTGGAAAGATATCTCGCTCCCTGTCCCCTTATCCATCTGCAATCTGATCGGTTGAGCAAGACCCTCAATAGATCTCCTAACTCTCTCTCTCTGTGGGTAGCAAAAGAGTAGCATGACGAGCCAAATCCACAAAGAGAGTCTCATACTAGGTAACGGTCATGCTGCCCTGCTGAAGATGCTCAAACTGACGACGACGCTCCTCTCTAGTAGTGATAGGCAGGAACTTCTCCAAGAAGAGATGTGAAAACTGATCCTAAGTCAGAGCAGGTGACCTAGGTAGTCTAGTCAGTAGATAATCCCTCCACCATTTCTTGGTGGAACCGGTCATCTGAAAAGCAACAAAATCGACCCCATTGGTCTCCAAAATACCCATGTTCCAAAGAACCTCATGACAGCTATCAAGGTATTCCTGGGGTCCTCTGAAGTGGCACCGGTGAAATGAACAGCGAAAAGCTTGATAAACCTGTCAAATCTCCATAAAGCATCGAAGGACATAGTTGTCCCAGCAACGAGCGGTGCTGTAGTAACTGGCTGAACTACCTTAACTGGATGGGTTTCTGCGGTATGAATCTGAGGAGTAGTCTGCTCCGGAGTGTGGGTGGCAAGAGTCTAGACTCCTTCTCCAGCCTGGATACAGTTGATGCCCCAGGGAGTGCACCAGTCTGGGCTACACTCTCCATAAGGCCTACTAGTCGGACCTAGGCATCCTGAAACACCAGGGTAGCAATAAACCCCTCTGGGACCTGAACTGGTCCCGCTGGAACGGTATGGGATGGATCCCCCTCATCAAGTTCTATCTGGGACTCCGCAGCAGGATCTGCTGCCTGACCACTGGGCTGAGTCCTGCCCCTGCCTCGGCCTCTGCCCCTTGTAGGAGTTGCTGCTGCTGGGGAATCCAGTTGCTGGCCAGCGGAAGAAGAGGTACATGTTTATGCACTCTGCGAGATAATAGAAGAGTTTAATCAGTATTTGGGATAATAAGAATTGCACGACAGAGTAAAATAAAGTGAACTTGTTCCGAACTTTATAGCGTCTGAGAGATAAGTACAGGCGTCTCCGTACCGATCCCTCAGACACTATTAAGCTTTTCCATGAATTGTGAGACCTAGTCAACCTAGGGATCTGATACCAACTTTTCACAACCTAAATTTCCCACCGTCGGGACCGTGATGGCGCCTAAGGCTATTCTTGCTAGGCAAGCCAAAATCAGAGGGTTCCACATTTAAACAATTAAAACATATGAGAAGTATAATACTATCCAATAAATTATACCAAAATAACATATGAATTAATAAAATGATATCACGAAACTAATGTTAATATCTAGCTACCCAGGGTTTGGAGTCACAATTCACGAACTACTAAGAATTTACTACAAGAATTTGGCTCAAAGAAAAATATATGATTGTTTTGAATTAAATAAAATAGTAAATAAATAATATGGAGAAGACTCCAGGAATCTGCAGATGTCAGCAGATCTACCTCGTGTCTCCGTGCGAACAATCAGCTACTACTCGAAATCAACTCTGACTGGAACCTGGATCTGCACAAGAAGTGCAGAGTGCAATATCAGTACAACCGACCCCATGTACTGGTAAGTTCCTAGCCTAACCTCGACGAGGTAGTGACGAGGCTACGGCGGGGCATTTATAATATACCTATATACAATGTTTAATAAAGCAACAAGGAAATACTAAACTAAATGGAACAATAACTTGCAGTAAATAAATAAATAACCCAACTATCTTTCCAGATCTCAGTTATAACCAATCCTTATGTGAATTTCCATGTTACAATTTAAATAACGATAAAAGCAGAATATGGAGAACAACAAATAAAACAGTGGGTATTCCAGTTTCCATCATATAACTAGGAACACCATGAATATTCTCCCTTATTACTCCTTGTTGCGGCGTGCAACCCGATCCCACCTGTCCACCCTTATTACTCCTCAACATATATATCACCTTTGTTCCTCCTGTTGTGGAGTGCAACCCGATCCCACATGTCCACCCTTATTACTCCTTGTTGCGGCGTGCAACTCGCTTCCACCAGACAATCACATTTCACCATTTATAATAAGGGTTTCACAATTTAGATCAAAATCCTTCACAGTATTTATATTTCAACTAATGTAAACGGAAAGTTGTACAATTGATAAACTTCACCAACTATTACTACACAGCGAAACCATCTGTAATGTATCATGAAACACTGACCACCAGTTCAACCATTAATGTACCACAACGAAGCTAAGGAACAATTAATACTTCCAAATAAGTGAAACAATATATTTAACAAAACAAGTGGACAAACCAAGTAGACATGGAAGCATCAATAGTCATGAAACAATTAAGACAGGAATATAATAAATTGGAAACGGGGAAGGGAACTTGCTAAACAGATAATTTGGTGGCGCATAGGTACTCGTCACCTCACCTATACACCACATACATATAATTTCACATAGCATTTAAGTCGGGGATTCCTAATCCCTCAAGTCAAAGTTAGACCAAACACTTACCTCAATCTCGCAGGCCACTCACTGCTCAATTACAATTTTTCCTTTCGAATTCACCTCCAATCCACTCGTATCTAATCATAATTAGTTCAATATCATTAATTAGTGCTAAAGGAATTAACTTTAATGCAAAATTATGGTTTTCGTAAGTTTTCCCAAAAAAAGTTAAAAATCAACCCCAGGCCCACTTGGTCCAAACTCGGGGTTCAGACCAAATTCCGTTTACCCATTCACCCCCAAGCCCGAATATGTAGTTAGTTTAAAAATCCGACCCCAATTTGAGGTCTAAATTCCAATTTTAAAAAATTCGCTAATTCTACCAAAACCTCCAATTTCTACCATGAAAACCCTTGATTCTTGATTGAAAAGTGATGAAAAATAATGGGTAATCGAAAGAGAATAGTTTAGAATCATTTACCAACACTTTGGGGAAGAACTTGCATATTGAAAATTGCCTCTAGGTTTTCTTGGTTTTGAAAATATGAAATAATGGCTTATTCTCGTGTTACTGTCCTATTTTTAGTCGCGATCGCGGTGTGTTACGGCCCAATGGCCTTCGCGATCGCGGTGTGTTACGGCCCAACGCGTTCGCGACCAGGTGGTCGCGTTCGCGTAGAAGAAATGGAATCCCCTTTCCCCAGGTCCATTAACACATCGCGTTCATGTAAGTCAGACCGCGTTCGCGAAGGCTACTTCCCTAGTGCTTCACATTCGCATCCAAGACTTCGCATTTGCGAAGAACAAAACGACCCCCAGTACATTTACTCTTCGTGATCGCGGGAGATGCTTCGCGATCGCGAAGAGGAACGAGTCAGTGCACTAGTAGCAG
The DNA here is from genome assembly GCA_005239525.1 of Nicotiana knightiana. Classification (NCBI taxonomy): domain Eukaryota; kingdom Viridiplantae; phylum Streptophyta; class Magnoliopsida; order Solanales; family Solanaceae; genus Nicotiana; species Nicotiana knightiana. The sequence goes on along the minus strand of ML438375.1, from coordinate 14,972 downwards.
TTATGGCAACATAAGTTTATAAGTCCGAAACACCCCGTAGCCTATCTAAAACTCACCCGAGCCCTCAGGGCTCAAACCAAACATGCACGCAAGTCTAAAAATATCATACAGACTTTCTCGTGCAATCAAAAAAATAACACCTAAAATTACGAATTTAACATAAAAATCATGATTTTCTCAAGAACATTTCAAATTCACTATTTTCTCAACCGGACGTTCGAATCACGTCAAATGAACTCCGATTTCCACCAAATTTGTCAGATAGGACTTAAACATTATAACAAACCTTTATCGGGCTCCGGAACCAACATACGGTCCCGATACCAATGAGTTCAAACATTAATTCATTTCTTTATTTCCTTTAAAATTCAGTATAACAGTTTTCTTCAAAAATTTATTTCTAAACATAGGGGCCTCAGAATTCAATTTCGGGCATACGCCCAAGTCCCACATTTTACTGCGGACCTCCCGGGACCGTCGGAACACGGGTCCGGGTCTGTTTACTCAAAATATTGACCAAAGCCATCTAAAGTCAAATTTTAACTCTAAAAATTATTATTTCTTATATTTTCACTTAGAGGCTTTCCGGATTCACGTCCGGAATGTGCACGTAAATCGAGGTAAATAAAATTAATATTTTTAAAGCTAATGAGCCCGGCATGGTGTCTTAAATCATAAGATGACCCTTTGGGTCATCACAAATTCAAGGTAACAAACCTAAGAAAATAACATGAGAAAACAACAATATTTGTCAAACTAAGTATTGTTATATGAATATTTAATAATTAAATCATGTATAGTTATGAAAATGAATTATTTAATTTTATTAGAGAAAAAATAGGTGAGTAACAAACAAACATATAACATAATAAAACTAACATATGAAATAATAAACTAACATATTAAATAATAAAATAACAGACCTGTTGAGTGATAAATTGGGAAAATTTTCTCATCATGAACACAAGAACATTAGATACCTTGGTGCTATTAGGCCTCAAATATCGAGTCCGGAACCAAAATGTGGTTCATTTGGACTCAAACTAAGTATTGTTATATGAATATTTAATAATTAAATCCTGTATAGTTATGAAAATTAATTTAATAATTTTATTATAGTTAAAAATAGGTGAGTAACAAATAAATATATAAAATAATAAAACTAACATATAAAATAATAAACTAACATATAAAATAACAAACTAATATATAAAATAATAACAAACATATTAAATAATAAACAAACATATAAAATAGTAAACCAACATATAAAATAGTAAAGTAACATATAAAATATAAAATTATAATATACAAAATGTATCAACCTAATTAACAATATAGTAAAAATATCGAATAAATATTAATATTAAAGTTAATGTAATATATTTAAAGATGTTAAGCAATGAAAAATAAAAAGACTTTAATTAATATTTTTCAATTTACAGTAGTCGTCATGGAGGTTCCACATGTGCATCCTGGACCTGCCTCGCTAGAGCTACTGTTGTTACATGCCGAGCATAGGTCATCATACATGTGGGAGGGACAGTTATTGACCCAGACTTTCCGTTCTAGAAGAGTAGACGATATGTGGGACTTTCTTAGGGCCCACCATCTCCATCCCCGTATAGTCAGACGCCTTCAGGATACGGGTTTCTATAGGATTATTGAGATCGACTGGTTGCAGCAGGATTGGTCGTTGATCACGGCTTTGATATAGCGGTGGCGACCGGAAATGCACACATTTCATTTACCCATTGGTGAGGCTACTATCACGCTTCAGGACGAAGAGGTTCTGCATGGGCTGCCGGTTGATGGACATCTTGTAGCTTTACCGCATGCTATCAGAGATTATACGGGATTGCAGTACCTGGAGATATTGCAACGACTCCCCGGTTTCCAGCCAGTGGAGGAGGCTACATTGGTTGGGGCTAGTCGTCTGCATTTGACGCCCGTCCGGCTGCATTTGGAGGCAATCCATGCAAACATTACGGATGATACACCGGATCTTCATATTAACCGGTACATGAGGTTGTTGATGCTGCTTATGTTTGGAGGTGTATTGCTCCCGAACACTTTGGGAAACCTTGTCATCTTAGGATTTCTTCATCATCTTGAGCGGCTAGATGATTTACCTGATTACATCTGGGGTGCACCTGTTCTTGGTTACTTGTATAGGCAGATGTGCGAGGCGAGCATGGGCACCCAGCGAGACGTTGACAAATTTTTTCCGCTGCTGCAGGCGAAAACATAGTCAATTATTTTCATGATTATAACATACATAGTAAAAATATACCTTAAATTTTACCTCCACGTTGTATATTAGGTTTGGCCCTGGGAGTGGTTCCTGTAGTTGCAGCCACCTCTACCACCCTTCGCTCCGGATGCACCACCTCCACCGTTTCTCCCTTTAGCTAGGAGGTGGGTTGATAGGTGAGGATACAAACGTGAGTACGAGGCTCGACATAATCTCCCCTATTGCATGGATTTGTTGGATTTGCTGGAGGGCGCGCAGGTAAATGTATACTTAATTTTACTTGTCCTGTATTTATATCTATTGCGTATACTCACAATTCCTATTTTTACTTAATAGTTCATTTGGAGGCCATACAACGACGAGCTAATAGCTGGTTTGCCCGATTATTGCTCGACTAGCCGAATTATGTGGAGCTCTTCCGTCTCGTTGATGTGTCTCGATATTATTGAGCATCATGCGACCGAGAAAGTTATTCACCAGTTTGGTCGACCGCAACATGTACCTCCATCGCTCGCTTGGATTAGGACACATTACCAGTGGGATGATCGTTCCAGGGTTGACCGGGCATATGTGGCATGGCTAGAGGCGCAGATTGATATTTGGGACTATCGGCATGAATTGATTCCGCCACCCCCTCCACTTGAGCGTACGAATGGTGAGCATGATTATATGGGCTGGTACCACAGAGTTACTCGACTTCTCATCAGGAATCTCGTTCATCGCGTTGGCTGTCGGTACATTCCATACGCCGGAAGGCATGAGGCACTGGTATGTTATTTGGTATACTTACTTATAACGTTAACCTAGCATTCCGTAATTAATATTTTACATGTTGTGCAGATTATTCGCCTACATATGTTCTACCAGTTGGGGCTGCAGATGCAACAACATACCCGCGAGGGAGCGGCCGCTTTGCACGAGTATGGTCGGTAGGTTAGTGATCTGGCTTCCCGGACATTGAGGCGAGCTCGGGATGATGAGGCTTAGGATACGAGGCTGATTATGTGCCAGTAGAGCAGTACCGTCGCAGTCCAGCAGTGGAGCCTGAACGTGGTCGACGTGGCAGGCGTGCCAAGAGAGGTCGTGGGGGTCGGCTAGGATGTTGTCCCCAACAAGGGAGCGTTGAGGCACCTGTTGAGGATGTTGGAGTTGATCAGTCGGGTGATCACCATGCTCCTAGTGATATGCCGCCATTCAGCCTTCAGCTTACTCCAAGGACTTCTCAGGTGACCCCGTCAAATCCATTGTTGATCGCGGGCACGACCATTACATGACAAGAGTGGGATCAATATTTTCCTGGTCCTCCTAAGCCATCGACGGTTGTTGATGATCATCCGACACGAGAAGTGGATAGTGGGCGTGGACTGAGTTATGGCTCATCATCGAGGTATGCCGAGGATCTTTCACAGGATTTGGTTAGTTTGTATTACTATTATTTATGTTTATTTTTATCTCATTGATTAGTCATAAATATTTAAAGCATTTTTTTTGAAGGCATCATCCTCGCCCGTCACGGAGGCCACTTTGTGAGATACTGACATGCTTGAGATAGATGATTATATTCAGGAGACCGTCGAGACCATGGTAAGACAATTCAATATTTTTTAGCTAACACGTACATTACTAATATATATTTCATATACTAAAATATCTTATTATTCTGTAGGTTACTGCTGACCGACGACCCCTTCTACCGAGCCTGTCAGCCTTACTGCCGATCATGCTACAGCGCATCCTCCGATAAAGAGGCGGCGTGATGAGGATGATCCTGATAGTGTAGCCGGGTAGGATAGGATTCGCCTCGGGCCATCCAATGCTTTAAAGCATATAGGCGGTGGGACTCATTGACATTTTTTATTATCTGTACATATGACATTCAGTATGTAATAGCAACATTATTTATGGTTTATATTATATGCGCATGTGTTTTTATTTCTCGGGTTATTTATTTGTTTAATACTACAACACAAAAATAAATATAGCAACTAAACATAATTTAAATTCGGTACAACTAATGAAAATACATGATACAGAAAATATAAAGACAAAATACTACACTCAACATATCCATATGTTTGTTTAGTCACTATCGCCTATTATTCTCTTCTTCAACCACTTAAATTTCTCTTCCAACCTATTTTTTTCTTCTTCCGTCTCTTTTAGTTTCTCCTGCACTGTCGCAAGTTGTCGTTGTAGTTTAAAGATCTGGAGTTCGTATTCACCGGTCATATTCTAAACATACTGCAAACATGATTTGTAGTATTTCTGATTAATGGGTTCATCATACCATTCTTCAAATCTACATTGATTTCCATCCTACCAATGGGGATTACAACACAACGCTAATAGTTAACATTTTATATTAAAAATATTAACAAATATTTTTTCCAGAATAATAACTTACATGTTGTTGACATATCCAGCGTCTACACCCCACATTACTATTTGACCAACATGACTTCAAAATCACACGTTTTCCACAATAACACCTTGGTACGTCATTGCGTCTAGACATTTCTTAATGCAAGAAAAATGAAAAATTTATGAAAAGTTTGTCTATTTGTTTTAGTTAAGCGCAAATAATATGCGCTAGGCTTTTATAGGCAAGATAAAAAATACCACGTATAATGGTGCCGCACTATGCTTCGTGTGATAATGATTCTTTAGGGTACACGATAACTTTTCCAGAACAACAACTTTTTCAGCTCGACAAGACAATACACATAACGTATATTGGTGTCGTGATATGCCGCGCGTGATAATGGTTCTTTAGGGTACAAGACAGCTTTCCAGAACGACAACTTTTTCAGCTCGATAAGACAATACACATAGCGCATATTGGTGTCGCACTATGCTACGCGTGATAATGATTCTTTAGGGTACAAGACAGCTTTTCCAGAACGACATCTTTTTTAGCTCAACAAGACAATAAACATAATGCATATTGGTGTCATACTATGCTGCGCGTGATAATGATTCTTTAGGGTACAAGACATCTTATTAAACTGGACCAAGACATCTGTATTCAAAAACTTTTTGTCTAAGAATTTATTTTCAGCAGTTGTTTAATAAAAATAACTTGACTAATTATGTTGATGATATTGCTCGTGTCATAGAGGCATGAAATACATCATTGCGAATTGATGTTTAAGCAAGATATCTTGGTACTGACATCTTTATATTTTATATTATTCATCGTTAAAAAGCTTTATAGTGTGTCCATATTTTAAATATTATAGAAAGAAAAAAAATAAAAGGTGAGTATTCATCGAGGGAACGAGTAATTTAACATGACCAACCATAGAAGCATCTATATTTACTTTGACTTGAGAAGCAACTTATATTACTTTAAATCATTAGAACATTTTTCCTTCAACAAAAAAGAAAAAGAAAATGAAGCTAATTCATTTGAAATGATAGTTAAATGAATTCAAAGGCCGAATAGTAATGTGAGCCCAATAGTAAGGCGAAGCCCACCCACTCAACCGCTTAACTTAAAAATTACTGATTGAGATATAAAATATGCATAATTTATGTATTATATACGTATAATCAATGTATAATTTATATATATTTCCAGAAAAAGTAAACATTGAATATGACCGGCTATTTATGTAAAGATAGAAGAAGTTACCCAAATAACCACCCACTCAGCCGCTTAAACTAAAAATAACCGGCAAAGATATAATATATGCATAATTTATATATTATATATGTATAACTGTGTAAAATTAATTTATAGTTTATGTATATATAGAAGTATTGGAGAGAGGTGATCAAGCAAGACATGGCACGATTGCACATTTCCGAGGATATGACCCTTGATAGGAAGGTCTGGAGGTCGAGCAATAGGGTTGTAGGCTAGGGGATAGTCGAGCTTCTCCTTCTTCATACCGGGGGTGGAGCGAGTTTTATAAGGTTGATCTTAGATGGCTTGTGGTTAATGTAGAGTCCGCATTATCTGTATTGTTTTCACAGCTCCAGAGCTTATTTGCTAGCTATTTTTATTGCATGTCATCTATTTTATGGTTTTTATGATGTTGTTACTATTTCTATGGTTTTTGTTGACGATACTGATGAATTGTCTCTTATTGTTTTATTTCCATCTTCCTAAGGGTCTATCGGAGACAGTCTCTCTGCCCTATCGGGGTAGGGGTAAGGTCTGCATACATACTACCCTCCCCCTCTCACTTTGTGTGTTTTTATTGGGTTGTTATTGTTGTTGTTGTTGTTGTTGTTGTATATATTTAGTAAAAATAAACATTAAATATGGACGGCTATTTGTGTAAAGACTCCCTACTACTAGTTCCAAAATATTATACGGGTGCCCTATTTGGTCGCCCCCATTTAACCTATACCTACTTTTAAAAAAAGTTTTAACTTGTACCTACTTTTTAAACAATGATGCGTGGCTAGAATCCATAGTTTTAAGCATTATGTACCTTACATTTTATGTGCTTTTGTGATAAAAATACACGTCATATGTGCATAATGGAGTCTATTTCATGTGTAGGTGAATTAGAGATGGAAGCCGAGCTAAATAGATGCATAAACGTCAAAAATACGCTCAAGAGTCGAAAAGGAGTGACCCGGGCCATAGCCGGGCGTTTTGGCTCTAAAGCTTGGCATGACCAGGCGTTAGCTGGGCGTTAGAGCCCAAATGCCAGGCCTGCCCAGGCTGTAGCTGGGCGTTTGGGGCTTAATGCCTGGGGTCCCTGGTCCGGTCAATTCCGAGTTTTGAAAGTTTTAAGTGTTTTCCGGTTTGAATAGAAGTCTCCTACACGTTTAGGGTTTATCCCAAACATATAAATAGACTCAAAAACACAACTTGGAGGGGAGGATGCCATTCTTGGAGAGAAGATACACACAGGATCATTAGGGAGCAAAGGATTATCAGTTTCTTCATCGTTTTCTAGTATTTACAACCCATTCAAGACTTATGCAATTGTTTGATTCTAGCATGAGTGGCTAAACACCCATTGTTTTGGGGTTGTGGTTTAGCCATGAATATTGTTATAAGACATTAACTTAACCTTGATTATAGTTCACTCAATATATGGTTTTTTCTTCAATTCTGCGTTTAATTGCTTAATTGTTTGGCCATCAATTTGGTTCTGTATACTATCTATGTTATGCTTGGTAAAGTCGTATATAGATTAGAGAAGAATTGAAGAGAGCGTGATCTTAACCCTTCAGGGGAGCGGATTTGTGGTTAGGATAGGAATATACCTAGTCACCGTGCTTAATTAAACATCGTAATCTTAGTGCGTTCTAATAGATTAATTTCATTGGAATATAGGCGTTAATCTATTGAGAATAGGAGAGTAGTACTTCGGGAGAAGGCTACAAGAGCAATTATCGATTAACTAGCAACCATGAGTGAATTATATGAAAGAGAGAGTTAATTAGAATGCAATACGAGTGACGAATTGATCACAACCCTGAAATATTTTTCTCTATTGAATACACAACAATACTCTTGTTACTCGATAATTAGTTATTTCGTAGAATCGTAGTATAAAATAGTTACATTCCTGGATTTTGTTTTGGCTCGATTAAATAACAATTAGAGTGATTCAGCAAGTAGTTTACGCAAGTCCCTGTGGGTTCGACATTCGATTTAACATTATATTACTTGCTACGACCACGTATACTTGCGTGTGCGTTTGGAACCAACAAGTTTTTGGCGCCGTTGCCGGGGACTTGAATATAGACTACTTTTTAGTTACTTGCTTTAATTGTTTATTTCATTGAGTCTAACGTCACGTGATTTTTGCTCTAATCTTAGGAACTTTGAGTGAATGCGTAGGGTCAGAAGCCAGGATAGACTTGACGGCTTTGACCCCGAACCTGAGAGATCATTTCACAGGAGATTGCGAGAAGCAAGAGATACAGACAATATTCAGGACTTCATCCGATTTCCTGTGAACATGGCAGAGGAACAACACATGGTTGTTCAGGAGGTGGCAATGCCCAGTATTGCTAATGTCACCTCCAGCATCGTGAAGCCTAGAATCACTGGGCACTTTGAGCTGAAACAAAGCATGATCCAACTACTTTATGTAAACAGGCAGTTTTTGGGTCTTCCACACGAGGATCCACAGCAACACATTCTGAACTTCCTGGAGATTAGTGATACTTATATCACTAACGGGGTCACGCCAGATTATGTGAGGCTCACACTTTTCCTATTCTCTATATTGGGCGAAGCAAAGCGATGGCTGAAGGAAGAACCAGCTAATTCCATCATAATATGGAATGATTTGGCGAGAAAATTTCTGGCAAGGTTCTTCCCTTCAGGAAAGACTGGAAAGATCAGGAGTGAGATAGTCTCCTTTAGACAGAAAACAGGTGAATCGTTATATTCAGCATGGGAAAGGTTCAAGGGGCTACTCAGAGACTGTCCTCATCACAATCAGACAAACGAGGTGTTAGTTCACACTTTCATTGAGGGGCTCCATCCTCAAACAAAAATTGTGGTAGATGCAGCAGCCGGAGGTCAGGTGTTGGAGAAGAATTATGATGAAATATTTGCATTATTGAATAAATTCTCCAAAAGCAATCCAGACTGGCAAGGTGAGATGGGAAGGAATGTGGTTCAAAAGTCACCAGGGGTTCTTGAACTAGATGTGGTCTCAGCATTGTCAGCTCAGATTTCTACATTGACTAACCAAGTCAATCAGATGAACCTGATAATTAACAAGCAGCAGGCCCAACCAGTGCAACAGATTCAGGTATTTTGTGAAGTCTGTGGAGAGGGTCATTCGAGTGATTTATGCCCAGTTAATCCAGAGTCTGTCTGCTTTGTGGGTAACGCGAATAGGGGACAAGCAAATCAATATGGAAACACCTATAACCCGAACTGGAGAAACCACCCAAACTTCTCTTGGGGTGGAAATCAAATCACTTAGAATCATTACAGGCATCCAGCACCTCAACAGCAGTACAAACCACCTCAGGCTGAACCATCAGCAAGCCTTGAGGAAATTATGAAGAGAATGATGAATGACCAACTTGCTTTCAATCAGAAATNGCTCTTCCAAGTGACACTGAAGCTAATCCTAAAGCATCTGTTAATGCTATATCATTGAGGAATGGGAAGCAATTGGAAGAAGTCCAGTCCAAGAAGAGAGAAAAGCAGGTAAATTTTGATGAGAGACCAACCACTATTGAATCAACATCAGACAACCCGAAAGAATCAGATAAGCCAGAAAAGGAGGCGGTGGCTGAGCAACCCCCACCATTTGTTGAGCCATCCCCTCGATTCCCTCAAAGGTTGCAAAAGGTGAAAGATAATGCAGCATACAAAAAGTTTCTTGACCTCTTGAAGCAGATACAAATCAATATTCCACTGGTAGACATTCTGCAGGAGGTGCCCAAATATGCTAAAGACATCAAACATTGTGGCCAATAAATGAAGGATGACTGAGTTCAAAACCGTGACACTCACTAAGGAAGTTAGCTCAAGAATTCAAAGCAAGCTACCTCAGAAATTAAAAGATCCGGGTAGTTTTACTATCCAAATCTCAATTGGTAAGCATGCAGTCGGGCGAGCTCTGTGCGATCTTGGGGCAAGTATTAATTTGATGCTGCTATCTGTGTTCAAGCAGTTGGGGTTGGGTGAACCACGCCCAGCAATAGTGATTTTACAATTGGCTGATCGCTCCCTTGCTCATCCTGAGGGAGTAATTGAAGATGTGCTGGTTCAGGTGGGCTCCTTCATATTCCCAGCTAATTTCATTATCTTGGACTATGAGCCTGATCTGGAAGTCCCATTTATTTTGGGGCGTCCCTTCCTAGCTATGGGCCGAGCTATCATCGATGTGTGTGAAGGAAAAATGACAATGCGAGTTGGTGATCGAGTGGA
>MDKJ01286093.1:0-12441 GCA_005239525.1 Nicotiana knightiana | reverse complement strand
CAGATTTATATTTGCAACGCCCGTTTAGTCTTTACAGAAGACATAGTTGAGCGTGATCAACTAGCTCCAAAATCTGCACGGAAGGTGCAGAGTGCAGTATCAGTACAACCGACCCTATGTACTGGTAAGTGCCGAGCCTAACCTCGATGGAGGTGTGACGAGGATACGGCAGGACACTCATAATATATATACTATGAACCATAAATAATAAGACGGAAAAAAGAGGTAACACAATAAAATGCAGGAATAAATAAATAATTAATCTCAGTGCCTAATTTGTATCCAATTATAACCAATCCTTAAATGAAATATGAAACCATCGAATAATCCACACAGTCAAGAATAATAAGTAAACACATATATTAATGCGGCGCGCATCCCGATCCCGCCAATTCTCCCTTATTCCTCCGTAAAATTTATACCAAACATAGCGGGAAAGGATTCCAACAATAGGGGAAATCATAACCATAGATAATTCCTATTATTGTTTACAACCCGTTCTTAGTTAGCTCTTAGTTACTATAGTTTCATTAAGTAATAGTCAGTAGAAAACCAACCATTTGTTATTTAAATATCTGTGGAAGTTGATTACGTGGAATTGTGTGAGTCTTATAGCAGTAATTGATAGGTTAGTTCCCTGTGGAATTCGACTCTGGACTTAATATTCAGAATATGTTTGTAGCGACCGCTTAGTCCTTTTTATAAGGCATAGTTGGGTGTGATCAAATTTTGGCGTCGTTGCCGGGGAATTAACGGTGTTATCAATTATAGTTAAAAGAAGTGCAAAAATTGTTAGTATAGTCAATTTTCTTCACTTTAAATCAACTACATTGAAATTTTAACGTTTGTAATCTTGGGTGTTACAAGTGCATGCCTAGAAACTCCTCAAGAACTGGTGAAGTGTTTGAAGCATTATCAGATCCTGAGAAAGTTTTCAAGGCTTTGAATCGGGCAAACAGGAAAATCAAACAACAACAAAACTCAACTGAACAATTTACACCAGACATGGCAGATCTGGTAAACAACAGGGATAATAGGGATAACGTGGAGGACCCAAATGAGCAGGTGGTGGCGCCTCTTGTGCCAGAGGATGCTTTGTATGATTGGGCCTAATCCACAACATACAATTTAGCCACTGCGATTGTAGTCCCGCAGATACAGGCTGATTCATTCCAAATCACAAACAATATGCTGCATTTGTTGCAAAACAAAGGACTATTCTCGTGGTCATACATTGAAGATCCTCAACAACACTTAAAAATTTTCTGTCAATCTGTCAAACACAAAGACAACACAACGTGACTCCGGAAGCAAAAAAGTTATTGTTGTTTCCATTCTCTTTGACAGGAGCAGCTCAAACTTGTCTCAATTCACTCCCCATAAATTCCATCACTACTTGGGAGGAATTAGTCAAGGAATTCGTGAACAAATTTCATCCACCCAACAATACTGCTCAGCAAATTGATGAGATCTTGATCTTCAGACAGAAACCAACAGAAACATTGCAAGAGACGTGGGAAAGATTCAAAGGGCTGCTGGTTTTGTGTCCACACCATGGTATTCCTGAGCAGATTTTGGGGCAGAGGTTCTACATGGGTCTGGTGGATAGTGTGAAGGCTATTATTGATGCTTCAGCCGGTGGAGCATTCTTGAGTAAAACATTCAGAGAGAGCAAGACCCTGCTCGACAATATGGCACAGAATTCGGGATGGACCACCAGAAACGCTCCCATCACTCCTGTGGTCCACTCTGTGGCTTTAGATACAGCTAACTCTATAGATGAAAATATGGCCACACTAATGACACAAATGAGCATCCTCGCTAAAAAGGTTGAAGAATCAGGTCAGAAACAGCAGGTGCACATAGTTGATACAACCAATGGGGGCTTATGTACATCTTGCATTAGTTAGTCATTTGGTGGCCCGCGGAGTGCTGATGGTGATCACCAACACTATCGGGAAAACATGAATTATGTGTCCAACTATGGGGGACAGAGACCAGGTGGTCAGAATTGGAGTCAGCAGAATCAACAATACAGGCCAGCCCCGCAACAGCACAATAATAACAGTAATATGGGGGCCATGAGACCACAAGGAAATATGGTGCCTTACTAAAGGCAACAGAGCTACAACAATCAGAATCAGCAGCAGGGTTATCATCCACCTCAACAGCAACACAATGGGAGACAAGAAGATGGGTTTGCTAGACTCGAGGGAATGATGCAACAAGTGATTGGGTCCAATGCAAAAATAACTGAAAGAGTAGACTCACACGAGTCAGCTAAAGAATATTGAGGTCCAATCGTGTCAGATTTTGATGGCTCTAAATAATCGTCCTCATGGGACATTACCGGCAGACACACAGATAAATCCAAAGGAGTAGGGCCCGAAACAGCTAATGGCAGTGAGTCTATGTAATAGTAGAGACCTAGACTTGGAGCAAGAGATAGCTCGTGAAAGCAAACCTACTGAGACACTTGTGCCAGTGCCCATTGAGACAGATGATTCAGCAGGGTTGACTGAGGTGACAGTACAGCATGCCCAGAAAGATGCCAGCAAAGAAAAAGAGGCTGTGAAAGAGGCTGAGACAGCACAAGAACCGATAGTGGAGGCAGTGCCTGAACGAGAAAAAAATCAAATCACAGGGAAGAAACGACCTCCAGCACCATTCCCACAGAGATTGGCCAAGTATCAGAAAGATGAGCAATACAAGAAATTCTTGGAGATGTTGAAGCAAATTCAGGTAAACATTCCATTGATTGATTCTTTAAAGGAGATGCTTGGTTATGCGAAAATGATGAAGGACTTGATGTCCCGCAAGTTCGACTTTCAAGACTTGGCCACAGCCACACTAACTCACACTTGCAGTGCTATTGTGACGAGACCCATTGCTGAGAAGTTGGCTGACCCAGGGAGTTTCACAATTCCCTGCACTATAGGTAACTTTGCATTTGCTAAGGCACTGTGTGATTTTGGGGCAAGTATAAATCTTATGCCCCTAGCTATCTATAAAAGGCTTGGGATTGGAAGAGCTAGACCCACGTCCATGTTATTGCAGTTGGCTTATAGGACAGTAAAGAGACCCTATGGTATTCTAGATGATGTGTTGGTGCAGGTTGGGAAGTTTGTGTTCCCAACAGATTTTGTCATTCTTGATTGTCGTTTTGATAGGAAATTTTCATAATTTTGGGAAGACCATTCTTGGCCACTGGGAGAGCTCTAATCGACTGTGAAACTGGAGAGCTCAAGATGAGATTAAATGATGAAGAGATAACATTAAACGTGCAGAAATCTATGAGGCGACCAAGTGAATTCGCCAACTGCTCTCTAATAGATGTCGTGAATGTAATTTTGGAAGAGGATGATGAGACATTGAACATTCAAGATCCTCTAGCAGCTTGTCTCATGAAACTAGATGAAGCTAATGGAGAAGAATTGACAGAGTGGGTACTTTCCCTTGAAGGCAAAGGTTTTTGGAAGAGGAAGCTTGAATTTGAGCCCTTGCACTTAGAGGAAAGAAAAACTCCTCCGGCTAAGCCATCCATTGAAGAACCCCCAAAGTTGGAGCTAAAGCCACTGTCCGCCCATCTCAGGTATGCATTCCTAGAAGCTAACTCAACTTTACCTGTTATTATCTCATCTAGTTTGTTAGATATGCAGGCAAAACAACTTTTGCAGGTACTGACGGAGTGCAAGACTGCAATTGGTTGGACCATTGCAGACATCAAGGGTATCGGCCCGGCCTTCTGTATGCATAAGATTTTATTGGAAGATGGGCACAAACCTTCCTGAGAACATCAAAGAAGGTTGAACCCCAACATGAAAGAAGTGGTGAAAAAAGAAGTGATTAAGTGGTTAGATGGGGGAATCATATTCCCCATCTCTGACAGCAACGGGGTTAGCCTAGTTCAGTGTGAGCCAATGCAAGAGGCAAAGGACGAGGTAAATGAGCGCTATATTCTGAAATTTTCAAGGTTGTCTAGGCAAAGTGGCACTCCTCCGTTGAAAGCCAAAAAGTGCATAAAGAATCATTTAATTCTTGGCTCGCAACAATTTGTATCGCCCCAAGAGCATGATTATAGAGCAGAATCAAAACTTGGGGTCCAATTCATAAGTTCAAAGTAGATGAGCGCTATATTCTGAAATTTTCAAGGTCGTCTAGGCAAAGTGGCACTCCTCCGTTGAAAGCCAAAAAGTGCATAAAGAATCATTTAATTCTTGGCTCGCAACAATTTGTATCGCCCCAAGAGCATGATTATAGAGCATAATCAAAACTTGGGGTCCAATTCATAAGTTCAAAGTAGAGGCAAAAGGAGCATGGAAAGCAAAGCTATTGAAAGTATGCAACAACAAACCAGATGGTTGGAACTAAGTGTGAGGTACCCGCACGAAGGACCAGGCTTGGGGAGAAGTCTAAGTACCCACCTGCTAGTGCTTCGGGTTTGTCTCTTCTTCGACGTGACACTTTGAGAGAATAAAACACATCAATTCATACACCTAATTAACTCTCATATGGATAATAGATTTTATTCCTCCAGCTAATAAGATACACCAGAAAGGGAGTCTTGGAACAACGGTAGAGTAGATTTATATGTCACGGTTTCAATTTGCAGGAGCAACCACTAATACTTGCATTAGATATAATATGTTGTCAACATTACATTCTTTGAGATGTGGCCTTTTCTTGAACCCTGCATGAACGCGGGATATCTTGTAGTGGGCTGCCTTTTAGCTAATGAGATATATACACCAAATACCAAAAATTAAAAATAAAGTTTATACCTTGCATGTATATAGTAAACAGTTTCCTCCTACTACTTTGGATATACAATTAATGATTGATTATGGTCCTAGTCTTGACGGTCACTACCTAAATATGTGTCCCCTACCAAGCAAGAGTTTTTTTTTCTTTTTTTTTTTTTTGTGTTTTTTCGAAAATGAAACAACATAGTCAGTGATCATAAGGGAGTATTAATTCACCACCAAAGAGAGAAGAAATACGTGGCAAGAAAATTAAGTTTTCATCCATTTTTAGGTCCACTTTACCTTTAATTTCTGGGATCAATTTGCCCCACCATTGAGATTCACCAATAATTGAAAAGTGAAGCTCCTACTGAAACCTGGGGAAATGGGCCTTCATAGCTGTTTACCATGTTGAAATTTAAGAAATCTCTTATGTATCGTTGGTTAAATTATATTAATAGTGTATAATATCTTTTATATTATTAGTCTATATAACTTAAATTCTATCATTAGAATTTATAAATCGGAAAAGAGTTAAAAATGCCCCTAATCTATATTGAGTTTTATTAATAAAAACAAAAGAGGTGTGAAATAAAATTTTGAATTAGTCCCTTTTACAGAGGAACTTTGTCCTTCGTTGAATAGGAAGAGGAAAATTCTTGTGCTTATATATAGAAGCACTTTTTCTAACTCTTAAAGAATTGAGAAAAGAGCAAGCCTCGCACCGTTGTCGTTGCTCGGCTTCGGATTTGAATTTTGGATTTCCTTTTCAATCATTTAATATTTTCTTTTCTAATATTTTTGCGCGAAAAATATGAATTTTGAAAATTCACAAAATTATTTTCCAAAGGTCAAATTCGCAACAAAACGTTCCTTTTAACAAAATTCAAATAAATTCTGCGGAATATACACCTTATTAATGAACGGGCACCTTTGCACCTGTTGGGACTCAGCTTTATTTGCTATAAATAGAGAGGCTTAGCCTCATTTTCCACCACTGAATCTGAAAATATGTCCCCTCTATCTTCTGCATTATGCATTATTTTTTAAAAGCAAAAACGTAAGCATTTTGTGTGATTTGCTCCGCCATTTGAGTTCACCGAAGTTTTGTGATTTGAAGTGCCGCTATCACAGAATAGTTATTCCGTTCTATCCTGTGAGGAATTAGTCTGAAACCTTGGGCAACTATGACTCTGTGAATAGATTAAATTCGTTAAGGACACACAAGAAACTTGTGAGCTTGGAATTTTTTATTTTTTGTTTTGTTAAACTTACGTCTTCTGATTTTCTAATTTTGAATACAGAATACACAACCTATTCGCTTTGGTTTAAAAATATCATTCATCCACCTATTTTGTTAAACTGCCCTCACAGTAAAAAATATGGCCCGTTCATGCCCTGGAAACTAACGACCCTATTTTAATTAAGAAAAGTTTTATTACTTATTGTGTGTTGATTTCCTATTGGCTTAAATTAAATCCTTACCCCACAACTACTTATTAGCCCATCCCATGATCCAAAACATCATACTGACCTATGACCCGCCTTTTAAAATGTCTTAACCTCACCTCTCAACCTCTCCTCTTCCATCACTGCCCTCCCCCTCCACATCTTCTCTAATGAGCCTCCTCCATAGCTAAAGTATAATAACTCATTATTGTCGACAGAGGATTACCGTCGGCTTGAACTTTCAAATCTTCACCCTTCAACACTCATGGGTTTCCCTCTCCCACTCTGATTTTTCGCTCTTAATTTA
Source organism: Nicotiana knightiana (assembly GCA_005239525.1). Lineage (NCBI taxonomy): Eukaryota > Viridiplantae > Streptophyta > Magnoliopsida > Solanales > Solanaceae > Nicotiana > Nicotiana knightiana. Next base: position 5,943 of record MDKJ01286093.1, on the reverse strand, counting down.
ATTTTTAAATTAATATTTTTTTGTAAAATTAATTTTCGAAGTGAAATATGGTATTCTTTGAAATTAAATCAATGGTTCATTTTAAGTTTTATGATTTGTTATCTTGCTGCCAAAATTATATTTGTTGTGCCACCATTTCACTTTTTGAGTTAATTAAATTCATGTAGGAAAATTAGTTTCACGATTCGTCGGCGATGATTTGTTTGAAAAACAATGGCCAGAGATTAAGTCGGGAAAGAAGAACAGGAAGATGGATAGGATACCAAATTATAAATTAATAAAAAGAAGAAATATGAAATTTTAACAAATGAAACCTAAATAACGATTGGATCATGAGTCGGGTACGGAATAAGGTGTTTGAGGGGCTAAAAAGGTTTACCGGGTTGCAACGCTTAAGATGGGTCGTGGGTGGGTTATTTAAGGATCGGATTTAGGTTATAGTGCGATTTTTAATTTTGACCAATAAGAAATTTCCACGTCATATATAATAAAATACTTTTTTTATTCTACAAAGGTCCGTCAGAAATAAGGGCTTGAACGAATCAAATGTTTAACGGTGACGACAGTTTTAACAAAATAGGTGGACGAGAGGTATTTTTAAACCAAAGCAAATAGGTTAGGGGTAATTTTATCCCTTGTCCGTTTGTAAACTAATAGTAACGACTCATTCTTATTAAGCTAAAGATAAACTTAGGTGATTTACCTTACCATTTAATGGGCTTCAAATTATTCATAATGAGCCATAACATCAACTTTAATCTGTTTTAAATGGCTCCCAATAAAAGGTAAAACAATGTAAAAAAAAGTTAATTATGTATGAATTTGTTCCTTGGATATTTAGTCTTCTCAAGTCAAGTACCCATCAAGGCACTTACTGCTAAATGGAAGACCAATCGTGGGAAAAGGCTTTTGGACAAACGCAAATAATTAAAAATATGGTACTGGGACCATTTCACATGTAATGTTTATCACATGTTTCAACTCCAACTAAGGTTCATTTTGTGAAGTTATGCGACTCGTAGAAGTATATTGAGTGGATACCTAGTACGTACAGTGTAACAAACAAACAATTATCTTATAACTTTTCTGCAGGAACGATATCACCATTTTTGCCCTCGAAGCAGTAAAAGATGAAGGTTTTATCTTTTAAACTTTATAACAAAAACAACAACATAATCGGTGTAATCTCACAAAATAGGGTTGGGAAGGTAAAATGTACGCAGATCTTACCCCAACTTTTGTGAAGGTAGAGAAGATGTTTCCAATAAACCCTCGGCTCAAAGAAAAACTAAAAGAGGCAGAAACAACAAGTAGTAACAATAACAACATAAAGTGATAAGGTGATAAATAGTGAAAGCGAAGAAATCTGCGGATAGGAAGCTATGAAAACACGAGACTAATATTAATGATATCAGCATGAAAAGGAGACATGCATGCCTATTATAACTTTCTACTCTAATTCCCATCTTCCACCCCGTCTATATATATCAAGGGTAATGTCCTCTGTAAGCTGGAACAACGTCATATCATGCCTAATCACCTCCCCCTTATACTTCTTACGCCTACCTTTACCTCTTCTCAACCCACCATAACTAACCTCTCTCACCTCTTCACCGGGTCATTATCGTAACTTGGAAGAAAAAATAATGTTCCTGAATAGGTGGAACTAATAATAACCGTCACACTATTATGAATCTAGTCACAGAATATACACTTGAATCCAAAACTTTTAGCAATGTACAATATGGATAGATGAATGGACAGAGCTAGGGAGCCGAAGCTGACTGAAAAGTTATTACAGTCGTAAGGTTCAATATTATTTTTATGTATATATATTAGGTGTTAAATCTCTTTAGCTTGTTTTTATGTATTTAGTTTTTATTTTTAAAATCTTCTTGACGAAGATCTTGCTTCCGTCGTATGAATAAATTATATGCACGATAAAGGGATGACAACAATTACTCCTGTTTTTTATTTTCTTGTTTGGATTGGTAACTAGTAGGTTAGAAAGATTAACTTGATGAAGCTACTCCTTATGCAAATTACTATTTACGCATTATTGAGCAAGTATCCCACTTTTGTGGTCTGCTTTAAATTCTCTGTCTAGTGTACTTTCATTTCACTGAAAGAACCACCTAATTATATTTAGAGCGCGGCTGTTCGGTCAAATCCAGCGTGGCCCAACAATGACTACACTGGTGAAATATTAGTAAAGCCCTTCATTTCACATTTGACTTAATGGCCCTTTTTCCCTCTAAAATTAGTTAATAAATATTGATTATCCCAAAATATTGATCCCATAAATCATCATTCTCTCATGCATGGGAAGATAAAATGCATTCGTATATGTATGCCTATACTATTACGTATTTTTTTAAAAATATAATTTATACGGATGAGAAGATCAAAAGTCTAGTATGTATACATAATATTATTTTTTCATTTATACGTTATACCTTGTCATACCATACACTTATGTTACTAGAGCTTTCATTAAACACATAATTCACCACCCTTCCCTTAATCTAAACATGAATGCTAACCTAGAAATTAGTTTGGAGCCACTAAACCCGAATTACAGCCTAGAAACTAGGTCAGAGCAACTAAGGAATGCATTACACATATCATTAGGGTTGAATTCAGATGACAGTTTGATGAATGAAGATGAGTCGGTCGACATTGATTCAAACGACAACTTCAATGATGGAGAAAATCACGTTGACGATGCTGCTACTGTTGATGATGATGATGATGATGATGATGATGACGACGACCATTATTTAGAGGAAGAGGGAGAAGGTGAAGAGGACAGGGAAATGCCTAATGAGTTCAATGAAGAAGATCTCATAATTGGTCCAATTACTGGGATGCGGTTCAGTAATAAAAATATTATGTTTGATTTCTACAAAGAACATGCAAGATTATCAGGGTTTTGCATTGTAAAAAGAACATCAAACAAAAAAGGTAGGGATATTGTTAGGTATGTGCAATATGGTTGTGATAGGTCTAGGAAACCAAGGAATAAGCATGTTACAAAGAGGAGGAATTGCGTACTAGAATAAATGGAATTTTAGAGGAAAATGGTTCATGGCGTGTTTCAAAGGTGGTTAAAAAACATAATCATCAATTGGAACCAGCATTATCGCGATTGATGGCTGGACACAGATCGCTTAGTAAGTCTCTTTAGTGAACTCTTGTAGCCAAATATATTGCTGGCTTAAGACCCTCAAAAAATATAAAAGTCGTTGAAGTACTTGCTGGTGGCCCCAAAAATCTGGGTTGTAGACCAAAAGATTGTAGAAATTATATTTTGAAGAGTAGAAAGCTTCATTTGCAAGAAAGGGACGCACAATCATTACTCAAGTTCTTTAGTGACATGCAACAAAAGAAAGGGAATTTTACTACTCCGTAGATGTGGATAGTTTTGGTCGACTTCGTAATGTCGTATGGGTTCATTCACACTCTAAGGTTGCATAGAGTTCCATGATGTAATATGCCTTGATACAACATACCTTGTGAATCGATACAATATGCCATTTGCTTCATTTGTTGGTGTCAATCAGCATAGGCAGTCCATACTTTTGGGATGTGCTCTTATGTCTAGTGAGGATATAACAAGTTACATATGGTTCTCTCTACATGGCTTGGGGTTCTAAAAAATATTCGTCCATTAGCTATCATGACTGACCAATGTGATAGTATTAAGGCTGCCATCAATGCATTGATGCAAAATACGGTACATAGATATTGTATTTGGCACATATTCGCAAAGTTGCCTACGAAGTTAAGCGGAGTTCTTGATGGTAAGATTACAAAGGAAAAATTTAAGGCTTTAGTCCTTGATAGCATTAACGTTGCTGAGTTTGAGAGAAGATGGACTGATTATATTGCAAATTATAACTTAGATGGAAGGGATTAGTTTTCTTATAAGCTTTATTTGGAGAAGGAAAAATGGGTTCCTGTATACCTAAATGACCACTTTTGGGCCGAGATATTGTCCACACAAAGAAGTGAAGGAATACAAGCTTTCTTTGATGGATTTATCACCCGCCAAAGCACTTTGAAGCTATTTGTTCAACAATACGAGTTAGCCATAAGATCTAAGTTTGAGAAAGAATTGAAAGTTGAATATAGGTCAAGGTGCTTTGAACCAAAATGTTTGTCTTAATTCGCATAGGGAGGAAAAACTTCAAGCATGTTATACTCGTGAAGTGTTTGAATTTTTTCAATTATAGTTAAGGAAACCATTCCATTGTGAAATCAGCACCCCTGAAGATCATCAAGAAAATCCTGGAGTGGAGAAATACATTATAACAGATTCTTCGCTAAGGAGTTTTAACACTAGAGATCCATTTGTATTCACGGTTGAATATACACCTATTGGCGAATATCTAAGTTGCAGCTGCAAGTGGTTTGAAACAAGAGGTATTCTATGTTGTCATATACTTAAGGTGTTGTCTCATAAGAGGATTAAAAACGTTAACGAGAGGTATATATTGAAAAGATGGAGAAAAGATGTTGTTCGTCCGCACTTGAAACGTTTCTTTCTAGGAGGTTACCCACGTATGACTTCTGAATACATGATGTACAAGGAACTATTAAAGCATTTTGAATGAATTTGCAATATTGCAATGGATACTGAAGTGATGAGGCGATATATTAAGTATGATTTGAACAGATTGGAACATGACCTTTTGAATTGGGATGATGATATGATAGTTCCAAATTGGGATTTGTAAGATACACATGATGGTGTGGGTGGGGGTGAGGATGAGGGTGAAGGAAGAAATATAGGAGATCCTAGATACGTAGCTTCTCGTGAACGTCCAAGGTTGAATAGACAAAGAAATCTCTGGATAGGAAGCTATGAAAACACGAGACTAATATTAATGATATCAGCATGAAGAGGAGACATGCGTGCCTATTATAACTTTCTACTCTAATTCCCATCTTCCACCCCCGTCTATCAAGGCGGTAAGCTGGAGCAACGTTATGTCATGCCTAATCACCCCTCCCCCCTATACTTCTTACGCCTACCTCTACCTCTCCTCAACCCACTATAGCTAACCTCTCTCACCTCTTCTCTCTCACCTCTTCACCGGGTCATTGTTGTAACTTGGAAGAAAACATAATGTTCCTGAATAGGTGGAACTAATAATAACTGTCGCACTATTATGAATCTAGTCACAGAATATACACTTGAATCCAAAACTTTTAGCAATGTACAATATGGATAGATGAATGTACAGAGCTAGGGGGCTGAAGCTGACTGAAAAGTTATTGCAGTCGTAAGGTTCAATGTTATTTTTATGTATATATATTAGATGTTAAATCTCTTTAGCTTTTTCACGTGTTTATTTTTTTGTTTTTAAAATCTTCTTGATGAAGATCCTGCTTCCGTCGTATGAATAAATTATATGCACGATAAAGGGATGACAACAACTACTCCTGTTTTTTCTTTTCTTGTTTGGATTGGTAACTGGTAGGTTAGAAAGATTAACTTGATGAAGCTACTCCTTATGCAAATTACTATTTACGCATTATTGAGCAAGTATCCCACTTTTGTGGTCTGCTTTAAATTCTTTGTCTAGTGTACTTTCATTTCAATGAAAGAACCACCTAATTTGTAACACTCCTCAAAATTTATAAAAGTTTCTAGACACGTTAATTATAGAATTTAAATTGTTATTATTATTATTTTCTTGCCTATAGTGAAATATATATATATATATATACACACACACACACACACACACTTAAAAAAAAATTGAATATACAATTAGGAGAATATTAATGATTTTAATATTTTTAATTAGTAAAAGTAGGACCCATTAATTATTAGTTAAGTGAAAACAAAACAAGAAAAATAATAATCATAATAAAAATAAAACATAGGAAAATAAAAAGAAAAAAAAAGGGGGCCTAAAGCCTTGGGAAAAGATA